>JAESVK010000155.1:155849-193266 GCA_017140935.1 Hamamelis virginiana | reverse complement strand
GTGCTTATGTGCTTGTGCAATCTCGTGGGTCATTTTTATCTAAAGTAGTAGGCTGACTTAGTGTGACTAAGTGCCGCACAAGGCAAAAATTATTGGCTGATTTTGGCCCTGTGACACCTACCTTGGTGAGGTTCCACGTCTTAATGAAAAAAACACCTTATCTCATGTTCTTACATACTTGCTATACTAATTTTCGTCTCAACTTCAATGATTTGGAGCTAAATATCTTCTTGCTTCTTAAAACCATATGAATAGGAGTTAGCACAAGAAGCCCGGTAAACAAATATGATAATTGCATAGAGATTATATTGAAGTGCTTACGAGATGTTTACAAAAACTGCAAAATGGAAACATGATGAGCTCAGAATACCATATGCTTTTCTGGAACCAATTGAATTGAAGTAAGGACCAAGATAGCATCCCCCTTCTCTTAAGTATAAGACTCCATCCATTACATATAGGTAAATGAAAATATATAGATCTCTTACAGCAAAGGGTTGTGTAATTGAGGATGGAAGCTAACGAAGTGAATGGATTGTATGGGTCATGATTGTTTGGAACACTCTCTAAATGCTTGAGTAAAAACTACCCAAGTTGGTTCTTTCTCACTAAAAACTATTTTGACTATCTCCTTTGTCCCGTAAGTGCTGGACCAATAATAATTGATACAATTCTCACATTAAACAAGCCATCAGGGTTTAGCCAAGTGGTCAAGGGTGGGCTTGGGATGAGCTGTCAACCCAAATAGGGTTTGATTCGTGCTGGGAGTCTTTCCGCTGGATTACCTGATACATGATTCTGGCTGATGGGGTCTTGTATCCAAAGTTTACTCCCTAGGGGTGGGGTCCAAAGGGCTCTGCCTTGTTGAAGTTCCATGTCATCCAAAAAAAATTCTCGCGTTAAACGATCTCATTTCAAGAAAATTCACATAGTCTAAATGTTGCATCATGTGGAAGTTGAGAGCTTAGAAGAGGAAGACATTAGTTTGGGAAATTCTACCTTATGCAGCTTTATGGTTATCAAAAGAGGTGAATCAACATAAATTAACATGTTATCTGCATCAACAATGCAGTTATCTCTGCTTCTTTTCAAAGGGAAATCACTAGAAAACCTAAGGAAATTACTGTAAATCGCATCACAAAAATTACCAGTCACTGGTCTCAATCCACCAGATACAGAAGCTCCTTTAGTCAATTCAAATAGAAAAAAAAAAAAAAAAAAATTTCTGCAAAATTTTTCCACCAGAAGGATCTTCCAACCAGCCAACATTATTTTACAGAATTTGATCATATACCAGATAACCTAGTTTCGGCAGCAATGTATATTATGTAAAGTTCTATATCTACTCCTCTACAACATTTCTTCTTGTAAAATAGCCAGTTGATTGCCTTCCATATCATATTATGAAAAGAATATGTTTTACACTTGAAAAGGGGGCAAATTTTATTTTCTTCAACTGAGTGGAAACAAATTGAACCTATTACCCCAATATATATGTACCATTCACTTGATCGTTTGAGTAAATCTGCAATAACAGTACACTATTTTGTTAATTGCTTAGAACTTATGAGAGGGGAAAAAATGGAAAACTTGGACATATGCAACAGCTTCTTCAGCCCCAAGCCCCCAACCCTAAATAACATTCCAATTTTCCATTTATTTTCTTACATTTTCTCAGCAATCAAACAAAAGTTACAAAACAGACAATTGACAAAATTATAGAACCCCTTTGAACAAAATTGACAGCACAGACCCAGCAAACTTACAATTGACAAGACCAAAAACCAAAATTCACAACCAACACACACATATACATAATGAGCAAAAGAAAAAGACTAACCTCGGCAGGTGCAGCGCAAAGAACCCGCTTCCGATTCTTCAACTCAAAAACCAACCTCGCGTCGTCTGCTTCATGCACCGATACCTTATCCTCCATAGCCATGAAGAACTTATTCCCGCCCAAGCCATACTTCACTAAACTTGCCTCCTCCCCCAATCTACAGTAAAAACTCCTCCTCCCTCTTACCAAATTCAACATCGCCAAGCATGAATCCCTCCCCACTGTCAACGCTAACTTTCCCGACGGGTGCACGGAGAGATCGTTAACCCCCTTCCTGTGTGCCGACACGGTCTTGAGGAGGACAAAGGGGTCGGCGTCGTATATGCAAACGGTGCCGTCGTCGGCGGCGGAGAGGAGGTTGCGGGGGAAGGAGAGGTGGGGGGGAGTGAAGAAGGCGAGGGAGGTGACGCTGGCGGAGTGGTCGTTGAGGCTGCCGATCTCGGCTGCAGCGGCGGATGAGAGGTCGTAGAGCTTGACCGAGTCGTCCGCCGCCGCGGAGGCGGCTGCGGTGCCTGAGACTGCGACAGATTTTATGGGAGAGAGGTGTGCGGGGTAGGAGAAGAGTTGAGTTAGGGTTAGGGTTTGTTCTGGGGCGGATTTTAGTGTTCTGAGTTTGAAGCCCCATATGAATCTCTCGTATGAGCCTGCGATTATACTCATCTTGAGCTCTCTCTCTCTCTCTCTCTCTCTCTATATATATATATATATATACGTATATGGTGTGATTAATGAAGGGAAGTTTGTGTGAGAAAGTATGTGATTGAGATGAAGCTTCAGAAGTTCTAAAACCCTAATTCGGCTGCCAGACAAAGAAGAAAGGGTTTAAGGAGGAATATTAAATAACGAAAATGCCACTAGTGTTTGGTGGGTAAATTGGGTACAGGGCCAGTTGGAAACCATACTTGAGAGGGAGCTCTTATTAAAGGGTTGGGCTATTTACAGCACACCTTTTTACTAAAGGTAGTCTATATAAAATATTTATTGGGTCTATTTTATCTTTTTTCTAATTACAGTCCAGTAATTTTTTAGGCAATCCATTACTGTACAAAACAAAAGTTTTAAAATGTCGTAAATGCCCCAATTCTAAATACTAGACCCAATTCTATTTGCAACCCAATTAATCCATTAATTGAATTTAAAAAAAAAACAAAAAAACAAAAAACAAACAAACAAACAAACAAAAAATGTGTTTGATGGTACATGAACAGCCATCTTCATCTTCTCTTCATCTTCCACAAACAACCATCCTTTCTTCATCTTCCACCACCTTCATGAGGCACACCACCACCTCTTCGCACAAGCAGCATCTTGCACGAGGCACACCATTTTCTTCATCTTCGTCTTCACACGCTGTTGGTATGTATTATTTAGTAATGTGATTGTTAATGTGATTCATATAGTTTAGTTTTGTGATTGTGATTAGGGCTCGGACTTAAAATGCCGAGTTTAATTGCTTGATGTTCAGATTTTAGCGTTCGAATGTTTAAATGTGTTGTATGAAATCTGTATTTTAGGGTTTTACAGTTAGGATTTGGCCTGTAAATGCCGAATAGTAAAATACATATTCGGCGGTCGATTTAGGAATACTTTATATGACATTCGAACATTTGTAGTCAAATATATAGTTTCATATTCGACCTCTTGTAGTCGAATATATTAGTTATCTTCGGTTATTTCACTTCGTATATAAATGATCTCGAACATTTCATTGCACCAAACACACTTATTTCTATTTTCTCATAAAAAAACATTAGCTATGGTGCGAATGATAAGAGGAAGAAAATCATGCGAGAAGATGATGAGAAACCAAAGCGGAGAACCACAGCACCTATCATTAGGTTGGATGGAATGGGTGGAAGCAGCAAAAATGCGGAACCCAATAACTCGGGAGTAAAAAAGGAAAAGAGAAAAGGAAGGAATGAGGAAAAAGAGCTGCTATATGACTTCCCAAAAGGTAGGAACATATTGTTTAGCATTTCATTTTATTATTATTATTATTATTAATATTTTATGCTTATAAAAAAGGAAGAAGTGAAAGATATTGAAGAAATTTCAGCGGAAGAACTCCGAATGTTGAAGTTAAAAGCAAACATAAGAAGGTTAAGAAGAACGATGAAGGCCTAATGGTATGTGTCTCACAACTTCCATCTGGCTACACTAGTGCCACAGTTAATAGAAGCATATGCAACCTTCCCGTTAACTCTGCGAATAATGCCACCCAGAATAGCAGAGATAGATTGGGAAAGGTTTGAAGGTATGGCGCATGCCAATAAAGAGACACTGAAAATGGTGGCATTATTGGTGAGTGTGATTCTAAGATTTTATGAGTTTATTGAATGATCATTTGAGTATTTTAAAAAAACAAAGCCAGATGTGGAAGAGGCAGAGATGTTCGCCTTTGAGTGTCCACTAATAAAAGAAATAATGGAGATAATTGAATATTATAAAAATGCGGAGGAAGAAATAAAGATGTATGAAGAAGAACTTGCAAGAAAAAGAAGCTACTTCGAACAGCAACAACATCAACAACCACTCAATTTTATTGAGAGGCACAAAGCAGCAGAAGATGAAACTTTGACAGAGTTGCTGGACGAAGGAAAAATATTATTGAAACTTTTAAGAAAGCTGAAGAAGAGTATGAATAAAAGAAAAGCCTTGTTAAGAATATTAGTAGGGGTGTGCAAAAACCCGCCCGACCTGCCATGTCCGCCCGACCCCATCCAAACCAACCCGCAACCCGCGGTTACATATCTCATGGCGGGTGGGGTCGGGTGGATGAGATAGATATTCTATGGGTGGGGTTGGTTGGTGGGTGTCAATACCAAAACCCGCTCAAGACCCGCCACTCGCCAACATTTATATATAAATATATTTATATATATAAATAATAAATTTACATAAAATGATTCAAGATACTTGTTATAATTTTTTTTTTTAAAATGCATGTTAGAAAAGTTAGAAAGCAGAAACCGTAAAGGATTTAAGGTCAAAAGCAAAATATATGTTATAAATTTATAGCTATTTATTTGTCATCAAATTGCACTGTAAAATATTGGGTAAATCCTCCAAGGCATTTAAATATTATGTTATACAGTGATGATGTGTTTGTTCTTCATCATATTCAATGTTCAAATGCGAGTAGAATCACATCGATCTACGCATGAGATGTCTGTCTTTCTATTTTGTTTATTATCTTTTCCAATTAATATACATTCTTCGTCCCTTGTTCCTGTAAATTTTGAGCAGAATTCCATCCCATTATCAAATATATTCACCTTATTTTATATGAATGTATTTCTCTAATTTTTCTTTCTTATTTATATTAATACGTATATACTTTCAATTTATGCGCCTTACATCATTTTTATAATTTTCGTATTTATGTTTTAAATAGTTAATGGAGGAGTCCCATGAGAATTGTAGTTTAAACATTAAAGAACACAAAATTGTGTTGTTAGATACGAGTTTAAGGTGTCTTTGCTTGTTCAAATGAGTTTAGAGATTTTAGGTGTTTATAAAAAAAAATTATTATTGATTGACCCGTTCAATCCGCCCACCTGTCGGTTGAAATCCGCCAGTTTTTTCAACCAACCCGCCGGTTATTAAGATGTGCGGGTCGGTTGGTGGTTGGGAGGATTAGCCACCCGCCAAAGGCGGGTTGGTTGGCCGCTTTACCCTCCATCTGCCCCCAACCAACCTGCGCACACCCCTAAATATTAGGATACGAGGACATATAAAGAAAAGCATTCTATATTACTATAGTTCATCAACATTTCTTTTGTTTTTTGATCACTATTTAATGGAAACCAATATTTACTTTCTTTTTGTATATGAAGGTTTAGTATTCGGTTGCTGAACTTTAGTATTCGATATTTCAATTGTGTTTTGTACCAAACACACTCATTTCAATATTTGATTGTTTCTTGTACTTAATTTGATAGAATTCAGATGTGAATTTTCAATTGTGTATTAAGGAATGAAGGAGAAAATTAAAAATGAACTCAAACCAAGTTGAAGCCCATATTCGGAAATCCATATCCGAATATGGATATACACATTCGAACACTACTTGCCGAATACATTTAACAAAATTCCACTTCACATAACCGAATGTAGGCCCGGCCTTACATTCTGTTTGTTATAGTCGAATGTTTAACCTTTATGTTCGGCATTAGGGTGCCGAGCATTAAAACTTATATTTTTGTATAATGCTTATATTCAAGTATGTACTTTCGAATGTGTGATATTATATTCGGTTGTAACTTACCGAATATTAAAGCTTCATATTCGGATGTACTGGTCCGAATGCAAACACGAACACAAATTTTTTTTTTTGTTCCTTTTAATCGAAATAGGGTTTTTTTCGTAACACCATCATACCATAAATGGTTATAAGACGCTATTTTTCATGTTTTGAAGCAAGTTTATTTCAAATATAATGTTTACCAATAATATACAAACAAACCTAAAATAAAAGTATTGGGAGTAATATGTTTTAGGTTTGGTGTTGGAGTAATATGGTGTTGGGGGTAATATGGTCATTTTATAAATGCTGATATATTATGGGTTGCTTATAGTATTTATGTTATGCAATGGGTTGTATTTAGTAAAGGGTAAATGGGTATATTAATTAATTTTTTATAGTGCTGCCTTTAGTAAAAATAACAAATGGGTGAGTTGTACTTATAAAATGGGCTGCTCATAGTAAAAGGTGTGATATAAATAGCCCCACCTGTTATTAAAACCCCTCCAAGTTCTAAGGCAATCCCAAATTTTTATTTTTCAAAAATACCCTTATTTAAATTTACCTTAACTGACATATTAGTTTTCAAAATGTTCTGAGTTCTTTCACGGAGCATTTCCAAAATATTTTGTTCTAGTTCTCGTAATAAGCCCATGATTTTGTTAAAGTAAATAAATAAATAAAATGTTTGGGATTTTAGAGAGAGGGGGGAGGAGAGGATGGGAGGGTACCTACCGAAATAAATGAATTTCAGGGACGGTGTATTAGCGAGTTTTAAAAAGAGAGGGAGGGAGACGATGGGAGGGTACCTACTTAGATTCATCGCCACCGGAGATGGTGCTGATGAAGGGTTGTTAACAGAGATATGTTGCCTAGGTATCGTGGGGTGTGTCTGTGCCTAAGTCATGCTGTCGTCTTTGAATAAGAATGGGAATATGCGGGGTTTACTTAGTACTACTTGAGGTTTACTTATAATTGGAGTTGTCTTAGTACTTAAAAGGAGTTATAATAACGGCTCCCTATTTAAAACCCTCCCTATGGGCCCAATCTACAAATGGAAGCCGTTTTATACTTTCATGAACAAGATCGGCTTCATGTAAATAGATTCGTCTTATCATAAGTAAAGTCCTAATTTTTTTTGGGTAAATTATCCAAAAGTCCTTGAATTTGAAGCTTCATACCAAAAAGTTCAATTTTATGTCTCGAGGTTCATGAAAATTCCAAATTTTTTTGTCAATTTGTTATGTTAAAAAGATTCTTGAACTTAGTGGTAGAAAATGCTTATGTTAGGGACTTATGGGTATATAACCCATTTTTTTGGGGGTTAACTATATTTTACTATCTCGAACTTTGGGGATAGTTTCAATTTAGGACATAAACTTTAACATATATTGTGCGATTTAGGACAATTTTTTAAAATCTTAGTTCAATGCAGGACAAAAGTGAACAGCCGTCAATTTGAGTAACGGAGGCGACACATGCGAGTCACGTGACTTATTTTTAATTTTGGATTATTTATACACTTTAGTACCTTAAACTTTGCAAATTGTGTCAATTCAGACCACAAACTTTCTTTTTTTTTTTTTTGCCTTCAGACCACAAACTTTCAATTTGCACAATTTAGAATGGATTTTAAGAAACATGTTTCAAGGTATGACAAATGTCCAAAATTAATATAAACTCAATAAATTAAAATAATTATTACAAATTAAAATAAAATTTTTATTAAAATAATGTTAAAATAATTAATATATTTGAGAAATTGATTGGTTTAGCATTAAAATAGCCAAAATTATATTTAACAGAATTTTAAATCAATTAATATATATGTTAAATCAATTAATATATACTCAATAGCTTTCAAATTAAATTGAAAATTTTATTAAATCATCTATTTTTTCTTGAAAACAATTAGAAAAATTACATTTATTTTTTAGGAAAAATTACACTTTGCCCCCATGTACTATAGGTCGTTTTCACGTTGGCCCCCTATGGTTTCAATTGCATCAAAGTGCCCTCTGAACTATTTTATCAAATTACCTCCTTCTATCAGTTAGCCAATTGTCTCTTTGACTGAAAAATGATGTTAGACATGTTAATTTTTTATGCACTATTTATCCTAAACTGCTAATGTATTTATAAGTATATCAGTGAAGTTTCATGATTTTTCTTAATATATTTTAATTTTTATGAAATTTTTTCTCCTTACAGTAAATAAAATTCATAATAAATAAAATATATTGAGAAAAATCATGAAATTTCACTGATATCCCTATAAACCCATCAGCAATCCAGGATTAATACTGCATAACAAAATAACAAGTCTAACACAATTTTCCAGTAAAAACAACTCAAAGAAGGAGGTAATTTAAAAGCTGCTTATAGTTCAAGGAGCACATTGATGTAATCGAAACTAAAGGGGCCCAATGTGAAAATGGCCAATAGTTCAAGAGGGCAAAGTGTAATTTCTCCTATTTTTTTTTATTGAAATAAGAAATAAAATGTGAATCATGTGATATTTAATTATTTGAGAAATTGAGTTTATAAATGAATTAGTATTTATAAAAATTAATTAAATTAAGAAGATTGATAGAGTTGTATAGGTATTTTATTTTAAAAAGGATTATATGCAATTTAAAATTTTGATAAAGAATGGATAGTGTAGTGAAATTATTTAGAATATGAAACTAATTTAAAATATGACTTTTAATATAGAATTTAAAGGGATTTTGAATAATGAAATTAGTAGGAGGGTAGAAGTGTGATTAGCTTTTAGTATAAAGGTCGCATTTTCGTGAATCAAAAAATTTTCCAATATTTAGACTTATGTAGTGTAAATGTAGGACAAATGTACATAAAACTGCCCAATTACATTCTCACCCACATGATTCCCCAAATTCATTCCAATAGTAGGATTCCCAAAAAAGTAAATTTGTCTTGCATTGAATCATGTTTTTAAAAATTTTGTCCTAAATCATGCAATTAAATTGAAAGTTTGTGGTCTAAATTGACACAACTTGCAAAGTTTAAGGTACTAAAGTGTAAATAACCCAAAATTAAAATAAGTCACGTGTCGTTTCCGTTACTCAAACTGACGTTCGTTCATTTTTTTCCTACATTGAAACAAGTTTTAAAAAATTTGTCCTAAATTGTGCAATGTTAAAGTTTATATCCTGAATTGAAACTACCCCAAAGTTCAAGGATTTAGGTGATCAACACCTGTTGATCACTGTTGGATGGCCGACACATATGGAAGAAAGGAGATTCAATGGCTCACATAAGAAAAGCTCATGGATCTAACAGGTGATCCAAAACGACTCCAGATTTGAGCGTTTCTTATGCGAGCCATTGGATATCCTTTCTTGCATACGTGTCGGCCATCCAACAGTGATCAGCAAGTGTTGATCACTTGTCAACAACAGCAAATCCAAGCCCAAACTTAAGGTAGTAAAGTGTAGTCAACCCTTTTTTCTTTTCCTTTTTTTTTTTTATATATATTTTTTAAAAAATATATATATTTTTAAAAAATATATATTTGTGTAGTCCCATTCTTTTTTATTATATTTTTTTAATTGACAATTCTACCCCCGACTTTCTCATTTTCTTTATCTTTCTCAGCGTCAGAGTTTGTTGGCACATTCTCCATCCTTCGCAGCAACAGAAACCTTCATTCGTTGATGGTGAGTTGTATCGAGTTGATTGCTTCTTAATTATCAATCACTGACGAGAGAGACCTAAAAAATTCGATTCTAGACGTTATTGACTTCGGAATCGGACTCATTTTGAAGCTATCCCATCGTTCCCTTTAAAGGACATTTTAACTAGACTCGACCTCCTGCAATTTCCTCTCCAACTTTGAACTTTTTCTACTGGCCTTAGCAAGCTTCGCTTCAGTAGCATGCAACTTTTCTTCCACCTCCAAAGATTTTGCCTCAATTTCAATAACCAATGCATCCGCATAAACCAATTTTGTCTTGAATGCCAGCTCAATTTGTGCATGCTCTGCACACTTCTCATAGAGCCTTGTCAAGTTTTTGTAAGAAAGTGTATGACCATGATATCAATATATAAAACCATACAACACAGGAATTTTAACCTCATAGATAACAAATAATGCAAGAAATTTAAAAGTTCAGATTGCTTAATGCTCAGCCTCTTTTATTTCTATGTCAATGATTCCTCCGACGAGCCTCACCCCGCCAGTGCTCTCTTTCCCCGTTCTGTTTTCCCTTTTTGTTTTTATAAACCAAGTATTTTCTTTCTTTTTTACGACATAGTGAAATCCGTTTCCGACGTAGTAAACTCGGGGGTCTAGTGTACGGCATAGTGAACTTTGGATTGGAAGTGTAAGTGGTTGAAGGTTGTTTGGGAAAGTAGGGGTATTTTTGTCCAATTCATGGAGAAAGAACTTTTGGTAAGAAAAATCTTTTAAGAGGACTAGAAGAAGTAAAATATTTTTAAATGGGAACTTTAGCCAATTCTACAACCTAAATTTTAATAAAGGAGCTTGGGTCGGGATATTGCACCTAATTTAAAGTTGCGTCAGATGAACTCTGTAGGGCTAATTGAAAAATATATTTTGAAAATCCAATCATTGAATTAAATACTCATTTTATAAATATCATGTCTTCTAAAAATCACAGTGATCCAACGATCAGTTTTTGAAAAATGTCCCAACAAAAAACTGTGACTTTTTTGTTCTTCAAATTGTCACCGTTTTTTTACAGTTAGTTTTTAAAAAAACTTACAAATGGATCGCCATGATTTTTTGCAAACATGACATCCATACGAGGGACATCTAATCCAACAATCGATTTTTCAAAATATATTTTGCAACTGACCATATAAAAGTCACATAACTTATATTAAGCTTATTAACATCTCCGTTGAAATCTATAAGTTGGTCTCTACACCTCCATATTTCACTCTTCCAAAAATATCCATGAACAAATTTATCATCAAAGACATATTAAATTAAAAAAAAAAAAAAATCAACTAAATCCAACAAAAAATAATCTCTACACCCCACTTAAAAAACTCCATATTTAAACATCATCCATCTTCCCTCTTTTCATTTTCTTCTCCTTCCACGAACCATCTAAACCCTACAGAACCCTTTTACCACCACTTTCATATAACTTGATTAAATTATGATATTTTTTCAATCTTTAAGTGGTTTACATGTGATGGAGGTCAAAATGGAGCTCCAAGAGCGTGAGAGTAGTGAAAATGTACATTTTTTAAGCTTATTTATTTATTTATTTATTTTGCGAAACCGCAACATATTCGAAGTTATTAGTATGTTTGGTGAAAGCTGGCAGAATATATTCAATATGTTTGGTGAAATCTAACAGAACATGACCACTGAACATATTGAATATATTTTGTTGGCTTCCACCAAACTATATTCAATATGTTCGGTGAAGTCTAACACAACATATCCACTGAACATATTGAATATATTCTTTCGCCTTTCACCAAATATATTAAATATGTTTTACTGGCTTCCACCGAATATATCGAATATATTCGTTCAATTCTGATAACTTAAAACATGTCGCGATTTTGCAACAAAAAAAAGAAGAAAAACATACCTTTTTACTGCTCTCACACTCTCGGAGTGCTATTTTGATTTCCATCAAAATGGATAGAGGGAGAGGTAGAGAGATGAGGAGGTTGAAGAGTGAGAAGATGGAGAATAGAGGGAAGATGGGAAAATTTTGGCTTTTTGAGTGTGGAGACTAATTTTGTTATGGTTAAAATGGGGTTAGTGGTAACCAATGAGAGTTAGTATAGTGGCAAAGGGATGATTTGTAGACATCCTGGGTTCGGAATCAGCCAAACCTTCTTGACCAGCCATAAGCCAGGGCTAGTAGCGCAGGCGTTATACGACCTCATGGAACTGTGGCCTTGTGTGGGGAGCGGGGATTAGTTGGACTTTAATAGCTCGGATACCTTATTGCTTGGCAAAAAAGGGGGTGTTGGGGGTATTTTAGGAAGTTTGTGGGGTTTAGTTACTAAAATTTGGAGTTTACTGACTAAATGGGGTATAAAGACTAAGTTGTAGGATTTCAATATTAAAATTTAGGGTTACATAGCAATAAGTTTCTTGCATAAGTATTTTATACCATTAAGTTTAAGGGTTTGTTTTTTTTTTTTAAACATTATAAATAGAAAAAAGAATTTGAAAGTCTCAGGGACCTCATGATATAAAATCGGATCTCTTGATATAAAGTTCTAAACTCAATAACTTTTGAATAATTTTTCCTAAAATTTAAGTTAGTGTGAAATTGAGAATTGATGTAGAAACCATAATATTGAGGTGAAATAATAGAATCTTAAGCCTAAAATGTATACGAAGAGCATGTATCAATCCAATATCAAAAACAATTTTCAAACAGAGATACATGTTTCCCTAAAAATGTAACCCTAACAAAAAAGAAATCCCATCGAAAAATTGTATTTAAAAAAAAAATATATAGAGATAGATATATCTCTTGTTATTTTCTTAAAAATAAAAATAAAAATACACTAAACTTTAAATCTATGCATATACATGACTCAAAGCACACAATCCACCATTATTTCAATTTTTCAACATTAACCATCTAAGAATCGGATATATATTGAAACCATAGAACATTACTTGATTCATGTATCTACTTTGAAAAAAAAAAAAAAAACCAAACAAAAAGATAGGGCTTTGGATAATCTTACTTAATTTCGCCATTTTCACTTATGTGTTGTCTTTAGAAACCCCGAACAAGATCAACGGACAGTTGAAAAATGGTGGAAATGGGTAACCACTAGGTATGGTAACCCCCCATGATTTTGTCTAATTTTTGTAGTTTGAGCTATTTATAATAGGAAGAAGAGTTTTTTCTCTTTTAATCTAATCTTTTCTAATCCTAAAAGATGTCGGGACCTTTGGTATAAGCATCTTATACCAAAGTTTTTTAATTATAAAACCCTATTACTATTCGTTGTTTAAATTTTTAATGTTTAATTAATAAAGCGGTATAAAGTGTCCTTTGATGAAACTATAATAGCTAAGAGTGTTTGAAAAAAATAAGGAAAATACTGCTTGTAGCAATTATTCTGCACCAATTTTTATCACAAATTTACTTGACATGCTAGATAAAATAATTTGGAAAAAAAAAAAAAACCAAAAATTCAAATAAAAATATTAAATAAATTGGTGCAAAAATTGGTATAAATAGAATAACTAACAAAATTTGTATGAAGTGTTTTTGGAGTTAAAGTGTGACTGACACACCCCTATAGTTTCAAAATTTATAGACATTATTTACTTTTGAAAATAAATTTCAGTAAAACTCTTTCAATCAAGAAAATTTTAACCTTCATTTATTTATTTATTTACCCACATAATGTAATTTGTTTTAAATACCAAAAATATTCTTTTATATGGCCATTAATTTTCATTTGACTTTAGGATATACTAGCCATTTCGAGCATCTGATTAACGAGGTTGAGATTTCCTCATTGATAAAGAATATTTCTGTATATTTTGAAACCTGAAAAAGTGTCTATGTGATTTTTAAAATTAGGGTTAGTTATACTTTTGTTCCCTGTACTTTGGGATTTTTTAATGTAGTCCGTATACTTTCTTTTTCTTCTAAATTTCATACCTATATAATTTAAATTTTTAATAAAGGACAAATTGGAGACGGACATTAAGTTAGTTGATAGGAAACTCATATGAATTAGACTTTACATGTTGATCTCAACTGACAAACAATTTGAAGATAAAGGTTCCGTTTAAACAGATATATAAGTATGCTATTCGAATGAGTAATTAATTAAATGAACAATCTTTATCTCTAGCCTATTTGCCAGTTAGGATCCACGTAATTACTACTTAATTCACGTGAATTTTCCGTCCACTTACTTGCCGATTGTTTCTAATTTATCATTCATTGAAAAATTTTAAATTATATAGGTATGAAATTGAGAAAAAATAGAGACCATATTGAAAAACACAGCAAAGTACATATACAAAAATGAAATTAACCCTTTAAATTAATAAAAAAAAAATTAGTGAAAGAATTAGTGAAAGTGTAAGTGTAATTTTTTTTTCTATTTAAAAAAAAAAAAAAAAAAAAAAAAAATGGTGTTCACTGAGTTACGATGATGCCGGGCCGGACCTGATTGTTAGGGCTATATACTAAAAGCCATGTTTTTATGTAATAGACCTTAGTATTTATTTATTAATGAATT
This sequence comes from Hamamelis virginiana, assembly GCA_017140935.1. Taxonomy (NCBI): domain Eukaryota; kingdom Viridiplantae; phylum Streptophyta; class Magnoliopsida; order Saxifragales; family Hamamelidaceae; genus Hamamelis; species Hamamelis virginiana. The sequence continues at coordinate 178,945 of JAESVK010000155.1, read as the reverse complement.
CTGATATTGCATATTAAATGAGAATCTGTATGAGCTATGTTTGCATTATATTATCTTCTAATGTTATGCATGTGTGTCTTTTATTCTATATAGTAGATGATCTGGTGTGTAGAGTTTGACTTACACACAGAAGATCAGATGATCAGTTCTTGTAGAATATAAGCCTATTGTTCACAATCTGAGATGGAGTTGGACACACCATCGGTAATATTGTAGCACATGATTTCAGTAGGTCTGTCTTGACTACGGGGAATGGTTTAGTTTCAACTTCTTGTGCTAGTACACTTGTGTGTATTGAACGGGACCGTATTGAGGTAATTATTTTATACTGACACATAATATAATTAATACCTCATGGTTATTATGAATACTTATACTCTTAATCCCGAAATAATTAATGGACATATGCATTTATTGTTAGTTATTTTGATTCATAAAGAATGAGATCTTTATAGGTCAATAATCTCGATGAGTTGGATAACTGCATTAATTGTATGGTGAATATTTATTATTGACGGAATCCACGTCCTGGTATAGGAATTGATGATACCCTCTTGAGGATACTTATAAGTTTTGATTATGTCAAACCCTGCAGGTGGATTTTGTATCCGACATATCAAATAAGTTAAGTGGAAGGTCTCAAGGAAATTAATAGATGTTGATTAAATTATATTGTCAGTAATTTAATTTAATCAACGGGTATCTGTAATCTAAACGTGGGGAGATTAATAAGTATTTAATAACAAAGAGCTCGAAATTTATTTTCGAATAAGTTAGGGAGTGCAGTTATAATTCTTTAGTGGAATGAATTATAATTAATGTAAATAGTTTTTTAATATTTACATTAGGAGCCCGAAACTTATTTGCTTTTGGGTCCCTACTGTAGCCTATATATATGCCATGTTGGGCAGCCATTAGGGTAAGACGAAATATCTAAACCCTAGAGGCAGCCGTCCAACAAGAAGAGCACAAAGAGAGCCACTCTCTCTTCACGTTCTGGCATTTGGGAATACGGTAGAAGGCTTGAAGGATCGAGCAGCGATCAATCTTCTGCAGTTTGTTTTATTGAGATCAATTCAGACAGATCTCAAAGGTACGGATTCTTCTATATTTGTTAAAGGATTCAGATTTTTTTTTGGCATCATCCATAAACACTATCACGAGTTTATGAGATTTCCGCTCCCCACACTGAGTGGATACAGCCTACAGGGGAGTTGATTTATAGAAGAATGGGACTCAGAAAACAAGCAAGGGGAAACAATTCAGCCAATGGGTGAAGAAGAAAGACCTCAGCCTCAGCCTCAGCCTTCTTCAACAGCAGAAGACGATCCTCCTCCTCCTCCTCCTTCCCTTCTTCCCCTTCCTCCTCGATTCGATCCCAGCCGAAGTATCTCTCTTTCTCTCTCTCATTGTTTCAGTTGATTTCTTTATGCATTTCAGCTACCCCATTTTCCCCTTTTTGTCTGAGGGTTATATACATGTATATGTATGTATATATATGCATATTGTATTTCACTGATACTCTTTCTGTGCATTGGAAATTATAGTATTTATTTATTTATTTTTTGGTTCCATCCAATGCAGAATTTGATTCTATTCGTGTTTTAGGGTTTGATTCCTTATATAAATTGTGTCATTCTGATTTATTTTAGAGAAAATCTTACTATCTTAGCGTTATAGGCACATCTCTCTCTCTCTCTCTGAAGAAGTTCCATATATATATGTGTGTGTGTGTGTGTGTGTGTGTGTGTTAACTATTTATGAAATGGGTTGTTTAAATTTATTCTTTAATGAAAGGGCTCACTTTTTTGGGCGATCAAAACCTTTGACAGTTAAAATACGGGTTAAAAAGTTTCACTATGTGTGGGATTCAGCCCCAATGTTCAAATATCATTGATGGGATTTGGGGAATTTTTCATCTTTTAAATGATTTGTCTGTACTGGAACCAATTAGCGAGACCCATGATCTAATTTCATCCGTTATGTAAATAAATGAGTTTCCTCTCCACTTGTTTAGTTGGTCCCGTCTTTGGATCTGTAGTTTTGTAAATGCGATGAAGACATGCTTCTAACAGATTCTGATAACTCAATGTATTGATGAAAAACACAGGCAGTTAGAGCAAGCTCAAGATATTGTTAACAAAGATACAAAATATTGAGAAAGCAGTAGAGATTTATTTATCTCTGAGTCAGTCCATTAAATTTGTTTTAATGGGCATGGCTGATTTATTGTATTTTTAAAATTGGAACAGATGCAGTCCCAATTCCATGTGGTTTCATGCCGAGTAAAACTTTCCTGTTAGACAAGTTGTTTGGCCCAATTTTTTGGAATGGAAGATTTAGAATTTTATTTTTGCCAGAGTTGCAAGCTTTATCCTGCACTGATTGTATATATCTCAAACTTAACCCACCCTTTTGTTTTGTTTTGTTTTTTTCTTTTCTTTTTGGGTTTGGTCTTTTTGAAGTGATTGGTATCATCAGAAGGAAGGCCTTGATTAAAGAGTTAGCTGCTGTATATCATGCGGAATGCCTTACATACTGTCAAGAACTTTTGGAACTCCAAAAAAAAAGGGAAGAGGTTAGAGATTTTACCCTATAAATTCAGTTGTTTTTTATTTCAATTGTAGTGCTTCATGAATTATATTATGAAATCTTAGACATTTTATGGACTTTATATGAATCCTGGATATTTTGTTGTGAATATTATTTTTTCTTTGATATCTCTTATCTTTGGCTAGTTTAATGCTTGATGATTAGTGTAGAAAGTATTTATTGATCAAATGAGTAAGATCATTCAATAAAGTTGGTTTTTGGTCGTCCATATCTCCCACGTAGACCCTATTGACAAGTATCATGTAATTCTCCATTTTGTTGAACTTTTTTGCCTTGTTTTATTATTATTATTACTATTATTATTATTATTATTTAAAATTTATTTTCTTAGCAAAAAATTAAAATTACTTTTTTGATTTTTTGACCTTTTTTTTTTTTTTTTTCTTTCAAATTAGCAATGTATGATTTCTTAACAAAAAGGCAAAATAATTAAAACGTATAGTTTTATTTTTTAACAAAAAATCAAGTATTGCTAATTTTAACAAAGCAAAAAAGCGAAAAAGAACTTTTAAAAAGTTCAACCAAACAGTAGCAAATCATTTGTATAGTCCCCTTGGGAAGAAACTTAGTTTCCTCTCTTTTTATATGATTACTGTTACCTAAGTTGAAATATCCAATTTGGCTGTGGGATTATATCTTTTAACTACTTTTAAAGAGCCTTGATTTGAAGGAGTTGATAAAGGGCAAACCATTCTTGGCCTTTAAACCTTGTTTGGTGAGACCTTATTAATTTTCCCAAAAACTTCATCAACTCTGTTTGAGCAGAAATCACACCTGAAAGGGGAGATCTACAATTCGAAGGATATTTTGAGTAATCATATAGGAGTAAAATTTGATACAGGACAGCTAAAAACTCCACTATATGCTTATAATTTAGGAATATAATATTAATGCGGAGTAGAGATAGAAAAATAAAGTTATCATGGGAATGGTTGGGGTTTGAGGATTTGGGTTTGTGACAATTAGTTAACAACCTAGGAGTGATGCAAATGCTGTGTATATGTGACAAATGATCATGGACGCTCCTAAATGAGAACTATGTATGTAGTTTTGCACCAATGAATTGAAAGATTACAAGCCCATTGTTGTCACTATAATTCTATTGATTTGATCAATGGTTAGAATGATGAGATGTGGCGGCATCTAAACTGTTATGGCAAGAAACAATTAAGCCCAAAGCATTTTGGTTTGGAGAAATATGCTATAGAGTTGACACGTGTCAGAGTGTTTGGGACAGCAAATGGATAAGAACAAGCAAGCTAACTTTTGGTTAGCCAATTAAAAGGAAACATTTGGGACCTAAAGAAATTGCAGGAGAGTTACATGGGAGTTGTTTCATGTTTGAAGGAAGATACAGGGAATGTGGCTGAGAAGAACATGGAGAAGTGGGCTGCTATGATATGAAAGCCATAATACCCATTGTCAAGAACATAAAGAGAAAAGGTGCTAAACATGGGAAGTGGAAGCTGCAACTACCTGCTGTATGGAAGATTTTTCGATAAATAAAGACAGAAGCATCAAAGGAAGCTCTCTCCAACACATGAACGAACTTATCTATCCCACTTTAGCCTTAGTTTAACTTTGCCAAAACCTTATCTTAGCCTGATCTAGCTGAGGAGCAGCCATAATCCATAGTTCTTATAGCAATAACTTAGCATTTCTCAATCTCATTGTTATACAGCTACGACTGTCCATGATTTAAATACAAGTAAGTTGGTTTTTTTATTCTTAATTTCCAATCTTTGTTCTTTTCAATTGTGAACTATGAACTTGTTGATCTTCAAAAGGTATATAAAAAAAGAGAGAACCTGAAAAGCGATTAACCCCAATCCTCATTTCAATCACCTAGCCACACATGCTTTTGTAGTGACTTATTAACTAGCCAGGAAACATCATTTTTGGCTTTCATTTGGCTAATTAGTATTTGGGCTCGAAATTGGTTTTGAATTGTGAGGTTCTGGCACCATTTTGGTTAGTAACTTAGCATCCCTTGTTCTCGTTGTATCACTGCCACGATTGCATTTTAATTTAATGCAAGTAAGGCTCGCTTGTTTTTATTTGCAAATCATTGTTCTTTTTGGTTGTGAGTTAAATGAGAAAGTCCTTTTGATTACAAAAGGCAAAGGAAAGAACCCGAAATGGGTTTAACCCTAGCCCTCTGTTCTTTTGTAGTAGCTTATTAACTGCTGAAAATAATTTTTTTTGCTTGCTTTCATTCAATTAATCAATGCCTAGGGTTGAAAATTTAAGTCGAAATGTGGGTGGTCCAAAATCTCATGATTCTAAACCACTTTCGACCTCAAGTGCTGTTTAACTAGACAAAATCCAAAAATAAGGATTTTCGGCTAGTTACTGCTAAGTTACTAGTGTTGGCCAGGTAGTGCTAGCACTCTCGCGATTGTGCAGTGGGCTCGTGGCATTGGTTGCTGGGCTAGCTTTATGAAAATAAAGTTGCGCCCTTTCCACAAGCCTGGGCTTTTGGAGCAGTGGTGAGCGTTTGATCCTAACAAGTGGTATCAAAGTAGGTCATGGGTTCGACTCCCCATTGAAAGGCATGGACAGCGTGCACACTGGTGTTGGTTGGGGGGGGGGGGGAATTGTTGGCTAGGTAGTGCCAGCACCCTTGCGAGCGTGCAGTGGGCCCATGGCGCTAGCTGTTGGGCTAGCTTTAAGGAAATAAAATTGTTCCCTTTCCACAAGCCTGGGCTTTGGGAGCAGTGGTCAGCGCTTGATCCTAACAACTAGCAGTAACTTAGCGACTACAAAAGTATGTATGGTTGGGCTATTGTAATGAGGGTTGGGATTAATCCCTTTTTGGGTTCTTTTCTTGCATTTTGAAAATGAAAACTACTTTATCATTCAACTCACAATCGAAAATAACAAAGATTGACAAATAAGATTTTAAGAATGAAGAAATGCTAAGTTACTGTTTTAAGAACCATGGATTATGGCTTTATGACCATGGATTCTGGCTTTTTTTAAGCTAGATGGCTATTGCTATGGCTATTTTAGACTACGGCTATACTGGGATAGATAAGTAGGAAAGAGAGTCTCCCTAAAAGCTTTTGTCTTCTATTTATTGGAGGTTTTATTTATTTATTTATTTATTATTATTATTATTATTATGCAACAGGTAGCCCTTGCCACATTCTATATTTTCTTTTTCATGTTCTGCATTTGCTTCCTTTTAGCTTGGAAGAAATCCTACATAACTCTCATGCAAGTACTCAAAATGCTTAGTGTTCCTTTTTTGTTAGCCAACTAGAAGTTAGTTTGTCTTGTCCACTTGCTCCCCAAATATCGCTCGTACGCGTGTCAACTCCCAAACATACTTTTCCAATGCTTTTGTTCTTGATTACTTCGTGACGATGTAGTGGGCCTACCTTTCAGAATGGACCTGAACAACTTGAGCAGTAAACAACTTGATTGGGATGGATATTTACTCAAGCTTTTGGCCTGAGTTGCTTGAACATTTATTTGACCTCAACCAACACTTCCATTGGCTAGTTGCAATCCTTGGGCCTGACCTATTGGCATTTCAATGGACTGGATATGCACAATAGGCATATACTAATATTGCCCCCCCAAATTTGTGATTTTGAAAAGTAATTCAAAATTTTAGAGTTGACAGGAATGATGGCTGACGATCTTATCATAGGTACTTTGAGTTCAATCAAATAAATTTTTCCCAAAAGTTCATCATTATCATCAGCTTTTAATGCGTTAATCCTTTCGTCTCATATCTCCATCAATAAGCTTCCCTTACTTAACTGCCACACTCTTCTTCTTCTTCTTCTAAAACTCACTTTCTACACATCCAAAAAACCCATTTTTCTCACTTCTTCTCCACAATGGTTAGGGTGAAGTCTCCTGAAGCTTCTAAAATTTCATCATCTTCCTCTTTGTTCGATGTCTTTTTTGGTGAATACTCCAAAAAACTTATATTTTCTCTTCCGGATCCCACCTCCTTACCATTGGTTTGTCCTTTTGGTCAAATGATATAAGAAATGGCCACAAATTAACTCTTCAAAAAAGTTCAAATTATGCGATAATTCTTAACTTTCAAAGAGTTCAAGGGGAAAATTTTGGCACCATAATTCTTCCCAGTTGATTAATGATCATTCATGACATATGGTGGCATACTGGCATCTAAAATGTAAGTAGGCAATTATTTTCTTTATTTATATTTATGAGTCTATGCAGTAAATTTAGCCCACTTAAAAGTCCAATGATATTTAAACAAGAACAGCCCAAAAGTCGTAAAGTTGTGGCCTAATTATGTTCATGCAGTTTGCATTTAGTCCTGTTCTAAGGTAAAGGCCCACTGTGATGTCAAGAAGTATTCAAGCCATAGTTTTAAGTATCGGGTAATGGACCCATAACGGTAACGATAAAGGTGTAACGTGACACGGGTGTATCGGGTGATATGAAATGGGTATCGAGCTTTGGGGCTATGAATTTTTTAATTTTTTTCACACCAACCCCCAAAAGCAATAATACACGTCTTTACCCTATACTCATGCATATTAATGTTTTCAGAGTTAGTGAATTTATTTCAAGTTTTAAGTAATTATTACTCAATTAAATCTAATCATTACACCCGTAATTTATAATTATTTTCAAAAATACTTTTATAGTATTTTTCGAATATATTGTGTAAGTTATAACTTATAAGTTATATATTTCTAGCTTGCGTGTTAAAAATATTTCAATTTTACTTGGCCATTGTTTATATATATATAAATGAGATCAGATATATATACCCACCCAAAGCTGGTGAGTCTCGAGACTCACGATTGTTTAAATGGGTGGAGGCGTACACACACACACACACACACACACACACACATATATATATGAGAGAGAGAGAGAGAGAGAGAGAGAGAGAGAGAGCTTTTAATATAAGGTGCACCTGATGCAAGATGCATCAGGTGGCCTCTTCTAGAGCCACTTGTTGAGCATATTTTTAGAAACTGACTGTTGGATTTGATGATCCTTTTATGTATATCATGCCTGCCAAAAATCACAGTGATCCAACGATTGGTTTCTTAAAAAATTGACTGTAAAAAAAAGGGTGACATTTAAAGAACAAAAAAGCCACAGTTTTTCAAAGTTACATTTCTCAGAAACCAGCTGTTGGATCACTATGATTTTTTGCAGGCATGATATAAATGAAAGGAGCATCAAATCCAACGGTCATTTTCGAAAATATGCTCAATAAGTGCCTCCAGAAGAGGCCACCTGATGCATCTTGCATCAGGTGCACCTTATATTAGCAACTCTGTATATATATATATACACAGACACACACACACACACACATGCCGTCTCCTCATTGGAAGGAGACGGCATGTGGCTTGCCTTATCGGATGGCGATAGTAGTGGCGACGTGGCTCGGACCGGTTGACCACAATGTTGTTGGCGATGGAGTCCTCGGTGGCGATTGGCTCCTCTCGGAGCAAGATATCTCTGCTTCTCTCATTCTTTTCTTTTGATTTCTTCTTCTATTATTCTCAATCCAACACTCACGGGACTAAAATCATTGGAATCCAACATGTTTTTGAAAGAAAAGCAAATAGTAGTGTCCTGATTGTGAGGAATCTCTGCTGCAAGAAGAGCTGTGGGTTTTTTTTTTTTTCCTTTCTTCACATGGGTGTAACAGGAATCAGAGGTGTGTAACGAATCGGGCCTTTACTCACCTTCGTGTATCGTATCGCACCTATACGATGTGAATGGCTATACACATACCATATCGGGGTGTAAAACGTACAGGACCTTTCCAAATATTTAAAACATACCATATCGGGCGATATGTATTGGATCGGCCAATATTTAAAACACTATTTCAAGCCCAAAGCATGTGTTGTGGAGAAATATGCTTTAGAGTTGACGTGTGTTCAGGTGTTTGTTGGGAAAGCAAATGGATAAGAATAAGCGAACTAACTTTTGGTTAGCCAATTAAAAGGCAACATTGGGCACTTTGAAAAGTTGCTAGAGAGTTATATTGGAAGTTATTCGTATTTGAAGAGATGGAGAACATGGTAGAGAAGAAAATGAAGTTAGCTGCCATGAAAGCTACAGTGCTTTTGGTCTAGAATGTAAAGAGAAAACGGGGTTGTACATGGGAAGTGGAAGCTGCAACTACTTGCTGCCTGGAAGAATGTTCCATAAATAAAGATAGAAGCATCAGAGGAAGCTCACTCCAACACATCAATCATCTTATTTATGCTAGTCTTGCCATAGCTTAGCCTATAATCTATTTTAGGAGTAGCCATAATCCATAATTCTTGTAGGCCTTGTAGCAAAAACTTAGCTTTTCTCCTCAATCTTATTATAATACAGCCACGGTTGTGACATTCTTCCTTGTGTGGTGGAAATCGTTGGAGATTTTGAGATTAAGAACTTCTCGACTTTGGACACATAGGGAATTAGTTCTTCAGCAATCTCCCAACTAACTCTTTGTCCCAGACTGTTGCGTAGGGCGCCTTGAGACAATGATCTCCCTGTCAGGCAAAATCTCTTTCACTACTTTTGATTGGACTGTTGGAGGTTGATAGCTGCTCTAGTGGATTTATTGTGAGTTGAATCTTTTGGATCAGCATAGTATGGCTCAAGACAACTCACATGGAATATTGGGCTCCATACAGAGGAGCAATCTTGTAAGAGGCCTTCTCTACTCTGGCAGTAATTTGAACAAGTCCTTCATACTTGCGAAACAGGTACCTGTGCTGATTTTCAAGGAATCTGAGCTGTTCAGGCATTAGCTTGACAAGCACCAAGTCTCCAACATCAAACACTTGTGTCCTTCGCCCTAGGTCTGCCCACTTCTTCATGCACTTGGATGCTTTCTCCAAGTAAACTGGGGCAATCTCATCACTTTATTTCCATTCCTAAAGTTGTAAGTTCTTGGGTTCCTCTTGGTGTGAGGGGCTGCAATAGTGTAGGGAAACATAGGTTGTTGACATGTAACGATTTCAAAAGGATCCTTGTTAGGAATGAGCTCTTCTGAGAACTGAAACAAAATTGGGCTATATCAAGAAGCTGTGCGTATTTCTTTTGGTTTACATTTACAAAGTGTCTGGAATAATTGTTTCTAGTAAGTGAAGCCAGTTTCATTATTTTTTTTCAAGAAAAAAAGAAAAAACATGTTATGGGATGGGAATATAAGTTGAAGTGAGAATTAAGGTTGCAGTTTAGGAATACAAAAGTTAATGCAGAATTGTTAGTCTAGAGAGATGAAAACTTTAAGAGCATTTTCCGGCAATAATGACTCATTGTTTCTGTGAAAAATTTAGTCTCTGTTTGATCATGTTTGTTTTTTTGTTGTTTTTTTTTTCTTTGATACCCCTAATGGTTAAGCAGAATTAATGAGTAGGGAAGCCTGCTACTTGTCACCTATACACACCTAGTGATACATGTTTCACCTAACTTTGCACATGTAACATGCCAGGGAACTTGGTTCTGCTGGTGAATGGATCAAAGGACCATTCTTGTAACAGTTCAAAATTATTGGATGATTATGACAATTTGATCTCATTCTATTTCTGGATGATCATAATTTTTCTCCAGGATTTTATTTATTGTTCATTATTTATTTTTAAAAATTTATCTTATGTGATCCAGTTATTTGGGACCCATTGTCAATTGAAGGGTTCATGGGTGTTTGTTCTGATCATTGGTTTACAGAACAATGAATAATTTTAATAAATTCTTTCAATTAATGGGTCTTCTCAGATTACTAGTTCTTACCATTGGTGTCATAAAAATGCGTGCAGCCATATATGGACAACAAAACTGCAGAGGATTCAAGGAAAGATACAATGGGCCCCTCCAAACGAATAAAGAAGTCTCGCTAGGCATAAACTTCAATTGATGGTTTGCACCTTATTCTCATGTCTGCATAATGAATCTATTTAAGGGTCAAAATTCATGTACTTGTCTTCTTCTTCTTCTTATTCTTCTTCTTGTGATTCATTGCTATCTTATACCTAATGAGATTTGGACTCATCCAGATGTGCTTCGTGGAATTAGAGAGTAGTAAGGAGCAGCTGTTTTGTTTTTGTTCTCATTATTGTCATAGTTTCTGTTTTCTTGGTATTTGCATGCCTTATTTTATTTATTGGGTTTTTTTTTGGAAAACAGTGATCAAGAACTGAAAAGGGTGCAACTACATGCAAGGAGCTGAAGTCCTGAAATCTGGAAATAATTCTTGATGATTTGAACACTTTCTGTTCCTAATTAGCTGATTGGTTAGAGAACATAATGTCTGCCACTGGATCCATCTTATATCCATTGTAAGCACGGGTGTCATGTTTATAACCAATTATTGTTGCCGATCGATCGTATATGTAAGTGCTAGAAGATACATGTGGCAAGAAAATTGTTGTAGTTATTTGGCTGTTTTGATATTGAACAAACACATAATAGTGTATTTTTATGAAAGATAAAATGGTTATATAGATACCCAGGACCACCTTCCAAGCCCACATAATTCTCCTTTATACTGTCTGTTTAAGACGAATAAGATTAAAACTATACCCAAAAGTCTGTAACCTTAGGTGCCCGAATGTTTTCCAAAAGTACTGAAGTTTGCTATCAAGCTACAATACGGTAAATATGTGTGTGTGTGTGTGTGTGTGAGAGAGAGAGTGAGAGAGAGAGAGAGAGAGAGAGAGAGAGAGAGAGATGGACGTAGACATAGAAACGTTATCTAATTACAACATAATATGGAAAGAATTCATCTCATCTAAGCATATTGCTGTCATAACTTGTTGGCTTGATAACGTATTAACATTAAAATGCATCCCCATTTTCTGGAAGAGGTCTTGAATTCAAGAGCATCGATACCCATTGGTATCGATTGATTATTATTAGGAGGATTGGGGGGTCTATCATTTAGAAATAATAAATGTATGCACATTACCAACTCAAGTAAATCTGCTGTGTTTTATTTTATTTTATTTTTTTTATCTTTCCACCAATGACATTTGTTTTGTGAATAATCTTAAACTACTAGAAATAACAATATTGTTATCTTGTAACTTGGCAGCACAATTTCCCCCCTTTTTTGGCCCTAGAAAAGCAATCATAATATCACTTACAATAAAGGAACCACCAGTACAATGCTCAATTTTCTCGTGACTAGCCACTTGATCACATAAAAAAAATACTATGGTAACATTGTTTGCGCTAAATTGTATCATCTCCTTTTTCTTGGGACTGAAAACCCTCATCGTTTGAAATAACAAAAACTTCGTAAAATTTTGGAATGTAAAGCTCTCAACACGGTTTGGAGATGATCAAATCAAATAAAATACAGATCCAACACCTACAAGTTTCTTGATATTCTTCTTGCTTCTAAGTGTGTATCGTATACTCTTCATAATGCTGTTCTTTTCAAAACCCCGGCCGCAGTGTCCTAATCCTATCTTTTAGAAGGAATGTATAACAGTTTGAAGTAGAGTTTCTTATAGAGTAGTTCCCCTTACCTGCAAGTACCACATCTCAACAAATTAGCTGCATTGAGTATCAGAGCCCAAAAACAACAGAATAATGCTTTATAAGATATATTACATGCTTAACCATAGATGCCCATAGACTATGCCATGGGCACCTTGAAGCAGTTGGTGCAGAATTTTGTGCTTCCACAATTGCTTCAGCAGAGGGTCCCATCTCATGTACATATTTGACAGATTCTGAGAGTCGGTTGAGTAGGTTCATCAGGGCAATCACTTCATTCCGTTGCAACTGCAGCTGAAGGCCAAAATAGCAAACCACAATGCAAAATAACAGGTATGAGGGTTACCCAACCACATATACAAACGATGTATTCACCAATAGCTAGTGAATGGACAACATGATGCAAACCGTATCAGGTATCCAGAAGAGAATATATATATATAGTCCCGATCTAGTCAGCATATGCTTATATATCTTATGTAAGAATGAAGCTAATAGATAATTGTGGGATACATATTTTGAAAAATTGACTGTTGGATTAGATGTTTTTCTTATGGATGTCATGCCTGCCACTGATTCAATGTAAACATCTTTAAATATAGACTGGAAAAACTGGAAAAATTGTGACCGCTAAAACTGTCACAGTTTTTCTCAGTGACATTTATGATAAACTGATTGTTGGATATAGAGAATGGGAGAGACAGCATCAAGGTAGAGACAGCATATGCCTCATTACATAAATCCTTTTAATTGGGCAAGTCAATATACAGAATGGGAGAGACAGCATCAAGGTAGCAACTAATCTCAATGTGGACATGGTCTCTATCCAATCCATGTCTATGAATAGATAATTCCATTAGAATGAAAAATTTGAATTGTCACGTTGGTAAGACCAAGTTAGTGTGAAAATCAAAGCCCATCCTATTGTGTGAAACATAGAGAAAATTAATATTTTTCCTTCTTAAAATCTTTATGACTTTTTAGATTTATTTATAGACACATGTCACTGAATGGAATGTGGGGAATTTGGTGATGTTTTAGTCACTAGAAAAAGAAATTATATGGACATAATATATGATATCCACTGATGGGAGCATGTTTGTTTAACAATCCAGTTACAAAAATGAGAATGCTATTACAAGAAATCCAGGACTTTAAATTTTAAGTCAATTATGGGATGAGAAACTTACAGTCTGACCCAAGTGGTCCTGACCATCAACAGAGAAGAGGATTTTCAATGCAGTACCAAGACCAAGAACCTGAAGCTTTCCCCAAAGTCGACACTTTTCACATCCTACACAGTCCATCAATGCACTGCAATGAAGAGGAAAACAGTAATGTCATTGCCACAGGGGATAAACCAGTTGAATAAATAAGTACAATAGTTAGGGGAAAGTCGAATCTGTGAACAAAAAAAAAAAAACTGTAAGCAGTACCTCCAGTAACACAATTTTAATCAACGTAATACATGAAATTGTATTTTATTTTGTTTTTTGTTTTTTTGTAAAGAAACTATCAGTAAGAATGACCATCAGTCAAGTGAATTTTGAGAAAAACCTGATGTTTCTGAACTGTTTTTGTACTTGCTGCTTCAGTTCAGGTCCACTTTGACCTTTCCATAATTTAGCTTCATCAAATGGGAGTGGGCATGCAGCTTGTAGTTTAGGATTATATAGAAGTTGCCTCATCAAGGACTGTGTTTTCAGGTCGTCATCAGGGTTACCAGTTTCATACTCAGCCTGCTCCAAGTAATCTGCAGCCTGATTTGCAATTATGAGGAAATTGCCATCAAGATAAACAATCATCAAGATATAAGTGGAAAAATATACTGTCAAGAGAAAAAAATTAAAATGTGCATTTATTCAATATGTATTCCAATAAACACAATTTGATGCTCAAATCAAGGAATTAGAGTTGTTACTCACCTTTGTTACAGCTCGAAGAACAAAGAGATAAGTGAAGTACAAGTTTCCGACACGATCTGGGTATCTTAAAACCCGATCATACATCAAAGTGAGATTTTGACCCCACTGGAAATCAAAGAAAAAAGAAAGAAAGGAATTAGAAAAAAAAAAAATTACAAGAAATATTGTGAGATCTCTCATTAAATTGCTAAAAGTAATCGCATGGAAAATCAAAGATACCCCAACCAAATATTCAGGCTACTTTTAATGTAGAAGGTTAAGGTAGCTTAGCAATTGACTGACTTAACCCATAGTAGTTGAGAAAACATATGACATGGATAAGGGGCACAATCTTGCAAACACTGGATAAACATTCCATCATCAAAGATTAAAATAACAAGTATTGAAGAGTAGAAGCGGGAACCAGTACCAAGCTTGTAGCTTCATCAAGTAGATAATCAGCAGCTATGTGCATTGAAATGGAAGAGTGAAGACCAGATATCAATTTGTACAATATTTTTTTCTCTTGGCAAAACTCTCCAGATGGATCTGCATAACAGATAGAATATCAGCAAGAAATTGTGATAATAACTCCAAGGTGCATTTCTCGGCTAAAAGGGAAGCTTTAGCTTTTAATTTGGAAGCTTTTAGCAGCTACTCCATTCCCCCTTAGCCTTTCCTGGTGTCTTATAGCTGCAATACATATTGTTGTTTTCATTTTGTTTTCGTACTTAGAGGAGATCTTCTCCTCCTTGTAGTTTTGCAAACTTCTTTAAACAAATCTTTATTTCAATAAATAAATAAATAATGAGTAACACATCAGGATCTTCATGTCTAAGAACAAATTTGAAATGAGAATTACCCTCAACATCACAAAGTATGGGAAGCTTCTGTCTGCAAAATTGAATATTTATTCAAACAAAAGAGCACACAAACCAACAAATAAGACAACCGTCAGCTCCAAGCTGTCTACATGGTTTGAAATTTTGAACAAAATCTGAATTTAGGGAAAAATATTTTTGAAATTTCGCCAAGCGCTTAAAAAAGTAAGAAAGAATATTCTAGCAAATATTTCAAGACAGAAATTTCAGCAATGCACCTTAAATAAAATGTGCCAGTGCTTTTTGTCTTGACAAAGAAAGGGGCCAATTTTGACATAGTCAACAATTGTTGACAAGGTGAAGGGAAGCTGTCTAAGATGTTCGGTAATGTACAACAAAGACAACTGCTACACCAGAGTGAAGAGGTGACTTGATTCAAATTATAGGTAGTGCAAGGACAAAAGGAAGGCCAAAAAGAACATGAACTGAGGTTGTACAAAAAGACGCGATGACTTGTGATTTGCCATAGGATATGGTCAATATAATTGAATGATGTAATAGGAATCACATTATTTACCCAAGTAGTTGGGATTTAAAGCTTTATGAAGTTGAATAGAGTTTCTTTGACTCAATTTTTGTAGAACATTATTCAAATAGCCAGCAAAATAATTATATTATTAAAATATGGGGTGGACCAATTTACAAGCATCATAATCGGAATCCAAGCCCATTATGTTTGGCATAAGCTTCCAAGCCCAATTACATAGAATTCATCTCTTCTTACAATGCTTATAATATTTTAAAATAAGCATATTGAGCGTAATGGGTTTGGGTAGAGTAGTTCTTGTTTAATATTAGGTTGGAACAATTGTGGGCACAAACCTGACTAGACCACCAACTTTAACAAGAAGGTATCGCACAACATATTACAAAAAATAGCTAAATACTTGGACATTTACCCCAAAAAAAACTATTAAATTCAATGAAAAAAAAAGTGAAAAAAAAGTACTCTATTCTTTTCACTAGTATCTCCAAAAAAATTTATCCTAATCTTTAATATTCCTGTACTTTTATTTTAATGATTAAGAATATTTAAAAGGAAAAACAAAAAAGAAGCTAGTTGAAAATTTCTAATGGATGATAGAAGTTTAGCAAAAATTGTCCACTAGCTAAAATTGTCTACAAAAGCCAATTGAAATGGACAAAATTTTTCAAGAATTTACATTTATATAAAGTTAAATGGAATAATTAGACCATCTTATCGTCTACTTGACGTCTTGACGAGACCAAGAAAGGAAAGATCGAGTCTTGACAATGACATACAATAAGTTCACAAATTGAAAGAATACAACCAGCCTAGGGAGAACAAGTTTTTATAAGTTGGTTAGGACTTGCATGTGTAGACTGTAGAGTAGGCGAGACAAAGTGAGGAAGCATCAAGTCTTGACAATGACATAAAATAAGTTCACAAATTGAAACAATACTACCAGCCTAGGAGAACATATTTTCACAAGCTGGTTAGGACATGCATGTGTAAAGCTTGCATCACATAATGTTGCTTCAGAAAAAAAAAAAGAAAAATTATCCAAAAGTCCCTCGAGATTCAGCTGTATATCATGAAGTCCAAAGCATGAAATTTTATATCATGAGATCCTTAAAATAACCCAATTTAAAAGGAACTAATGGTACAAAGCCTAATGCCTCAGACCTAATGGTATAAAAATAATACCTCAAGGACTTATCGGTATATAAGCCAAAAAAAAAAAAAAACAGATTAAATTAGATTTTCAATTTTCTAAGAGATCTGTGATGAAGATTTTGGCCTACCACAATAAGCTTCCAAAAAATAAATAAATAAATAAATAAAAATACAGAATTATAGATTATAGGACCTCAATCCTTGGCACTGATTCAGAGATAATAAAGTAGTGAATCATCTCAATTGGGATCTGACTTGAGCAATCATCAACCATTATTTAAGGGAATGACTAATCATATAAATATTTTGTTTTTGAAATAAAATAAAAACTTCTTTCATCAATCAACATTTAAGGTGCAATTCAAATATTATTTTTCTTCTTTTGTCACTCCAAAAATTTGACAGAAATGGCTTAGGCATATTTAAAATGATGCAACTGAAATTGATAATTGATTAAATACATAGAAACATGAATTTATTATTTTTTTATGGAATATATATATATATATATATATATATATATATATATATATATATATATATTACGTAAAAGAAACTTACATTTGGGACAGTTCTCTGTGTAAATAGCATCCCATATCCTTCTAGCAGATGGACCAATATAGCCAGTATAACGTTCAGGGTTCAGTAGAAGATTTACATATGTCATCTCAGCTGCACATGAAAATGAGCTATCAATTGTTGTATTAATTCCTCAGGATTGAAGCACAACAAAAACCATAAAACTATCCTATCGTGAAAGAAGATAATGACAAAACAAGAGGTGTTATTTCATTGAAAGTGTTTTTGAATCTCACATTGCCCAATTTTCCATGAACCCCAAGGGCATTACTAACATTTATATATTTGCGAACCTAGTACTACAAACTCATAATTTTCAGAGATCCAATAAGCAAGGTGAAAGCACTAAACTCACAAAAGATAAATAAATAACAGTAAAACTCTTTGAATATGCAAAAACAGTCAAGAGTACCATTATCGGTCTCATCATCATTTGTCCACGGATTGTCTGTTTCTACCCAGCCTCTGAAAGCTTTAGCATCTAGAGTGCGGTCAACAGCAGCTTGTGGCTTTCCCTCTTGACAAACAAGATCATCCGATGAAAGGCCATTATGGAAGGGCTTCTTAAATGATTCGGGGAACTCGCTTTCTGGGCATTCACAAACACTGCAATCCCGCAGACGGCACATACCATCATCAGGCCAGAAAGGGCAGTCACACCATAACTTAACCTAACACAGAAATCGATCAATCAGGCCCTAGAAAAATCAGACACCTAGCCAGCCAAAGGGATGCAAATAAACCAAACTGTTCGTGAGATTGTTCACTTGGCTAAGTGAGCCAATTGAAAGTAAGCACAACAGCAATTCAAAGTACAACATAAAATAACAAGGCAAAGGAGGATAGAAATATTGCATATTTAGGTTGGGTTACTGTCATATGGCTCGTTTCTATGATTTAATTTAACATGTAACCTCAATCCTTTCCATATCTAAAGCACGAATGTAGCTAAAGTACATTAGTTCAAGAATCTTAAGACTGTACTAATGTAATATTTGTGTTCATAGTAGTATTTCATATATGCTTCATGGTAGTATTTTATGACTAGTTCTATCTCAATAAAATTCCTAATGGTAGAAAATACAAAATTTGCTGAATGGCATATTTAGACTTTATAAATCAGCAATGTTAGCACATCAAAACAAAGGGAAAGACAAGAAAAATGAAGAATTTATTCCTCTAAATTCCATAATTGCAACAAGAATAGAACATTAAAATTTAAAAAAAAGAAAAAAGAAAAAAAAAGCCATCTTGGGCCAATTGGCAAAGGAAATACAAATTATATACCAATTTCCACCGTTGAAAAGCTTGGTTTATAGGTTTTCCATTGTTTGTTAAAATAATCATTTATACAGGTGAAATTTGGTATCAGCTATTGGATGATTCCTAGACCTCAACCAGAACAACATCTTGTCATTTCAACTGGTATTTCAGTATCAAGCCCAAATCAATTCCAGTATCGTATTAATATTGATGGCAAGGTGATACCTAAGTGTGTCTATAATCATGGTTTGATCATCCATAAGGACGTAGGATATTCAAAGTCGAGAAGTGCTTCTAAAGTGTAGTGTGATCTCACCAATCAAAACTATAAGGAAAGGGATTTTTCTATTTTAACGGCCAGGCGGTATATCTATGGCAGTCAGTATATGAATTGCCTTTGGAAAATGCTATAGGATGGCTCTCAGGCTAGCCACATCGTACTTTATGGCATCACATGTTAAATGGTCAAGGCAAAACAAGGTTGTAGTTGGTAAAGACATCTAAAAGAATAGGTTGGTTTATGGATCATCTCTTTCTATTGATCAAAAGAGAAAGGAAAAAATAGTATATATGTTCACCATAGTAACTGAACAAATTCCAATTATATTGAAAAATATGATGACAAACAAGTATTTCATCTGCCGCTGGCATGATTAATGTAAGTCAATTATCTACATGAACTATCATGCAAGCACATTATACTGGGAGTTTCTTTATGGATCTTGTCATATGCTATATTGTTGACATATCTTTATCGCAATCTGACAATGAAATTTAAACCAAACTGGCAGCCCTCTTGGAGGGAGGAGGTGGCAGAATCTTATTCAAATGAAATAACAGAATCAACCTATTTCTAACAAGTAAGCAATTGTAGCGGACCTTAAAATATCGGAAAAATGGGGTTTTAACAAGCTCTTGGAGCGATGGATTCAACACTTCCTCATTAAGATTGTCTACAGTCTCGTAATCGCAACAACAGTCTTCCACTATCCCGCTATATTTATGATTACTCTGCACAAATTTGGAGAAAACCAGATCACTTAGATAATCAGTACTACAAAGAACAAGAATTGTGCCAAATTGAACTCTAAGTCATCACTTAATCTAACAGAAAAATAAACTCAACATCAAAAAAGAAAGGGTAAAAAACAGAGAGAGAGAAAAGCAGAATCAATCAGTGAATAAACACCATAAGTTCAATTAATTAACATCAATTACAATAATAATTATTTAAAAATTGAAAGAATTGATAGGTTGTTACAAATTAGAAACACCCATTTAGATAAAATGTAGAATTTGGAATTCATAAGTTCCAATTATCAAATAACATAATTCTAATTTATTTGATTAAAAAAAATTAAAAATTCAACACCGCCATGCAGTCACAATTTGATTGCTGAGGTCAGGAGACGAAGTGGAATTTGCAAATCTTAATATATTAACTCTTTGTGACTCAAGAGAACAAAGAATCTCCAATCACTAAGCCAACAGTAATCACTTGGCCAAATTGAGTCCAGAATTTTTCATTTTTCAAGAAACCAAAACAAGATCTATTTGTGTGTGTGTTTTTTTTTTTTTTTATAAATCTTTTCCGTTCCGATTTCTCGGCAACCAAACAGAAACATACCTGAGAACAGGGACACGGCTTATTTGTGCGACCGAAGAAGGAAATATTTGGAGCAGTTCCCCAAGTCAGTGCAAAAGCGACGAAAACAGCGATCAGAGCACCGACAAACCAACCCCATCGGGTTGTGCTAGTTTTGTCGGCAATCTTGGGTTTCCCCATCACAAGTCTTCGAACAATGCCGATCCTTGTAAAAGCCTAATTCACTCCGTTTGGGTGATGAGAAAATAGAAGAAAAGGAAATTGTTAAAATGGAGGAGAAAAGGAGTTATATAAATGGAAGAATTGGAATGTGGAAACGATGGGCTTTATTGCTGGTTTTTGTTTTTTTAATTAATTGAAACAAGGGGTAGAGGAAATGCCATAGCTGTGGACTTCAAAAGGCAACCGTCATTAAAGTTCTGAAACAACGACGTAGCTTCCCAACACAATGGGCTGATTTGGTCCTTGGGGGGTAGGGAATTTTCCTTCCGAGACTGTGCGTTTGGTTGACAAGAAACTTAGTAGGTATTTGAAAATAAACTAGATCAAATTTGTTTTTCAAGTGTTTGATTTACAAAAACAAGTTAATTTTTTATCATATGTTCTTTTCATTAAAAATTAAGATTACATAGTACGATGTCGGCCTATAATTTGGATTTACTGTGAAAACCGGTGTCACTATTTTGTTCTTTTATAATATCATTTTTTCACTGTCAGTCTTTTCAGGAATTAACCGTTGTATCATTGTGCTTTTTGGCAAATTTGACATAAATAAGTGGGGTTTATAATTCAATGATATTTTCAAAATATATTTTGCAGTTGACTATGTGAAAGTCTATTAGTTTTTTTTTTTTTTTTTGGTCATTTCTAAAACAAAAATACTATACAATCAGAAACTTTAACCCGAAATTAAAAACCACCATGATGTGTCATGCTTTGAGTGGTTTAGTTCTTCTTTCATATAGATTCTATCTTTTTCACACACCACTCAAAGCATGACACATCATGATAATTTTTAATTTTAGGTTAAAGTTCTTAATTGTATAACATTTTTCTTTCTAAAATCGGCTAAGATGTAAGGCTTAATTGTTATTTCTTAGTGTAGGCCTTACCAAACTAAATGTATTAATATTGGTGTTGATATCATCGGCATATCTAAATTCATAATTTTAGACTCGATTAACATGAAATCCATTCATATGATTAGAACATGCTTTAATCACCAAAGGACACATCGTGGTAAAATATGTAAAGTTGTTGAAATGGATGGTTGAATATTTCGATAAATTAAACCTTATGACAATTATAGAATCCCTCAATAAAATAGACAGTTAGTTTTATTTATATTTTTGCTAATTAACGTCTGGCTAAGACAATAACAACTCAATAGTGATTGTCTGATTTCTGGTACCCGTGATTTTTTAGGGAAAATGATCAATAGGTCCTGATTATGGTCTTTTTTATCACCAAGTTCAAATGATAAGATTTTATATTGATAGGCCCCTCCAGGTCAAATTTGAAGTCAACTAATAAAAATAAATTATC
This sequence comes from Hamamelis virginiana, assembly GCA_017140935.1. Taxonomy (NCBI): domain Eukaryota; kingdom Viridiplantae; phylum Streptophyta; class Magnoliopsida; order Saxifragales; family Hamamelidaceae; genus Hamamelis; species Hamamelis virginiana. Next base: position 157,456 of record JAESVK010000155.1, on the reverse strand, counting down.
TATATTACCCTTTCCTTATTTTAAGCTTTATTTTACTTAAGATATTATTACATTATTTATTTTGATTAGGTAATTTAATATTTGAATATTATCACTCACGGTTTTGGGGTTTTTGATTAGGTAATGTTTTGGTTTTTATTAGGAAATTGTAATTTATGATTTGCATTCTGAAGTTTTCTTTAAAGGGAAAGTCATAGACTCATCACGATGAGATGATGTCCTTGGTATATGAGCATGACTTATTCCATGGTTTAATGCCAATCTAATGACATATATTCAGAGTGTCATGACTCATCAAAAAATAAAATTAGTGAATTTAAGAACATGTTCGCAAACAATCAATAGGGAATGAAAAATTGATAACAGAGAGAGTCATGGCTCAACAATACAACCCATATAAATATGAACTGTAAGCAAAGTGGAAGGAAAAACACCAAGTTCTCATAAAACCACAACTCAGAGTCATGTATATATGTGCATTTATGTATGACCATGATACAAATTTATTTCAAATAATGTAGACATGAATAGCTTATCACTAGAGAATCATGACTCAACAACTCAGACCATATAAATATAAACAGTAATCAAAGTGGAAGGAAAAAAAAAATAGAGTGAGTAATGACTCTAAACCTATAAAACACAATGTAAGTCATCCAAAACCAAATATATAAATATGTGAGTTTCACCACAAAAAACCCATTGTAAGAAATCAATATCATCCTAGAAAAAAAAAAAAAACCCCAATGTTAGAATCGGATTAGATGAAAAAAACAAAAAACCCAAAATACAGATATACATGACTCACACCAACATCTCACACCATTTGATAACCAGAAATTCGATATTTTTCACATTCGATCATGGTTTAAGTGGAATGTATCATCCAAACCATCAAAAAAACCCTAATATGATATGTAATCTAAATAAAATAAAATGCATTTTTACTGGTTTTCATCTTTGACGCTGGCTTTTTTCTGAAACTCATGTCAGAGATCAACTCGGAATGTTTGGGTCCCTGATTTCACGGTTTTAAATGATATTGTTTGGGTCCCTAATTTCACGGTTTGGGTCCTTGATTTCATGGTTTCTAGGTTATTCCTTCACCTCATTTGTGTAACTGATATTGTTTTAAATGCAAGGGTAATTTTGTCCATTTTAATCAATTTTCACACATACCAAGTATCATAAAAAATCACAGGGGCCTATTGGTATAAGATCGACTCAGAGAACAAGGGAGATTATTCCTTGTTAGTGATCAAGATTAATTAATTTATAAACCGCGTGTTTGCTAATCTCAATTCAATTGCGACTGGTGAGCACGGGTGTCGAACCACTGGGAAAATGCAGGTTTATAATAAAAGACTATTAGAATTAATTAAGTTGAAAGAATAATGTCAAATTAACTTGTTGGTGAAAAGTGCTCCGATTGGGTCGAAGCGAAAATGCAGTATTTTAATAAAGCTGATTAAAAACGCGATTACTTTGGTGGAATGAGCGGAACTTGGGTGAGAAGCCCATTGAATATCAATTATACAATTTATATTATAAAATCCTCAATATAGTAATTATGTATGGTGGTTCTTCCAACTACAAGAAGGAAGTCC
>JAESVK010000155.1:126535-140963 GCA_017140935.1 Hamamelis virginiana | reverse complement strand
GCTAGAAACCCTAGGATTAGGGGGGTCATTTGACCACACTTAGGACTCTTCTTTGTTGTAAGAATTACAATAAAAGTAGAGTTCTATTCTACCTAGGAATCTACTTCGAGAACAATTCTAAAAAGTGATTTTGAAAGAATTCAAAATGGAATGAAATTCCATAACAAGTGTTTTGATCAAACTCAAACTCTCGAAGCTAGAGTCCAAGATAAGATAGAATCTATACGATTATGTGGTTTATTACAATAGGAGAGTCCTATGGTAATCGAACTACGTGGACTTTGATCCTTATCAAGAAATTGGTAAGGTACGTAGGTAGTCAATAGGGCGCAAGTCCAATTTTAGGTAGACTCTTGTCTCCTAAGACTCTTAGGATTTTTTTTTTTTTACTATTTATTATTATTATCTAGTATTATATACTACTTTCTTGGTTGATTGGATATGCTAGGATTATTGTGATAAGATTTTGATAAAGCCCAAATTTAAATAGGAGACCTTTAATTAGGGCGAGGTGAGTGCCTACAAGGAGTTCCTTGGAACCTTCCCACTTCGTAACCTAACTCCCGAATTCAACTTTGATTCGAAGACCATGCTTTTCCAAAAAATAGGGTCATTGTTTTATTAAAAATAAAACTCTTTTTGTGGTTTCCTTGTTCCCTAAAAATAAGGTGGCGACTCCTAGTTTTTTATAAACTCTCATCCCTTTTTCAAAAACCCAATCTTGAGTGGATAATAGAGAAGGATAAAAGTGGATAATAGAGAAGGATAAATCTAGACGGATAAACATCATCCACAATCCACTCAAGAAAACCCCCAAAGTGAACGAGATGCCTTCTGATCAGGTTTGCTGGTTCACAACTGCTTGATCCGGAGTACTAGCCTTGGCTAGTGGCTAAATATAAAACACTAATATTTGGGACTTGTGTGTGTATATAACCCTTAAACTTTTCTCATAATTGTTTTATAGTCTATTGGGGTGCGTTTGGAAGGGCGGCTTGGAATGTCAAGCCTGGGAATGTCTAATAGGGGGGTTTTGGGTTTGTAAACTTTGTAACCCCAAACCATTGTTTGGAATGCTGGGAATCAGGAATAAGATAACTAGGCTTGAAGCCTATCCCTTTTTTGTTTGGACAATTTTGGATCACAACAAATTTAACATGATTACCAAATTAACCCTTCCCAAATCAATACAAATCTCACCCAACAAAGTCATATATATATATATATATATGATTCTAGTCGGGGGTACCTGACTTTAACTAAAGTCAGCAAAGAAGATAAGCCCTTAGATTCTCATTCACTTAATGGATGATTCATCTCAAAATTCCAATACAAAGGCTTGTATTCTTTGCTTACTTTAGTTAAAGTCAGGTACCCCTGACTAGAACATATATATATATATATACACGCTCAGTGAGATAGCCTCTGTTATTGAATTTTACTCACTGAGCTTGTATATATATAAAACAGAGGCTATAAACCCAGTAACATAGGGGGTATATATATAGAAGCCACAAATCTATATAACCTAATAACAGATGATAGTCTTCTCGGCAGCAGCGTGAGGTGTGGTCAGCAGTGGTACAGGAGGCAAAACAGTAGAAGATCGGCTTCTTCTTCTTTTTCATCTCTCTTCTCTTTTCGCGTGAGGTGTGGTCTACAACTTCTTCCTCTCTCTTCTCCTTCTGCATTGACAATGTTGGCGATGCTACAAAGTCGGCTTTAATCGAGCACCGATATTGGTTTCTTCAGTGGGAGATTTTCAATCTTCAGCAGAAGGGTTTTTGTATATGTGGGATAAAGATGGAAGAATGATTTGTTGCCTGCAAAACTAAAGGGCACGCTCGTCAATAATCAAAGTCATAAACTGCATTCCCGGGTTGCCAAACCTTAAACCCACCATTTGCAAGAGGCTTCAGATTCCACCAATGGCTGGCTTCCTCACTCCATTGGCTTGGAAACTGGCTCCCTAAAACAACCCATCCAAACAATGGTTGGGGTATCAAACCCCAAACCCACTGGCAAACCGGCTTTCCAAATGCTCCCTTGATGTTTCATTGTTCGTGTCTTATTAATTAACACAGTTGATGGTTAATGACAAACTTGCTACCTATAAAAAGAAAAAGAATAAAAAATCTAATAAAAAATTGGGGAAAATACACTTTGCACCCCTGTACTTTAGTCCAAAAACACTTTGCATCCTTGCACTTTAAAAGTGAACAATCAGCCCCTTGTACTTTTAAACTTTTGCAGTTTGCACCCTTCAGTTAGTAGGCCGTCCATATATTTAACGTAAAAGTTGTCAGGTAAACTTTTTTTTGCATGTGAAATGACTAAAATGCCCTTATTTTAATTTAATACAATAAATGACCAAGTTGGTGAAGCATTTAGGTTTGACCTGACCCAAAAGTATCCACTTTCTTGTTTGTAGCAGCATAAATCATTGAAACCCCATTTTAGGGCCATCTCATCCATGAGAGTAGGAGAGAGCTATCATTCTTCCCCAACTCCGGTGACCCCAACACAGCTACCCTAACTCAGGCGACCCCAACTCCGGCGACTCTATACGTTATGAAGATTTGGCTAACCCCATCTCTGGCAACTCACCCATTTCCTGCTACCGTTCTACTGTGTAAGATTTTAAGGTTTAGCTCTTGTGAATGGAACTACTGTTGGCTTTGCTGTGGTTGCTACTGTCTTTTTTGATGCTAACATAGTGGCTCTCTCCTTGCTGAAATTCTCTCTGCTTTGTTTTGTTTTGCTGTAATTCTCTCATTGTGGCTGCTAGTTGAGAATAACAGAATTGTAGTTTCTCATGAATTGTCCGTAACTTAGAGATAGTTGTATGGGAATGTGTTAGGAGAACATTGATAAACTCTTAATTAATTTCACTTTAGTTTGTACGAGAACTTGAATTTTTTTAACACAGAGTCCCACAGATTTGAGAGAGATGGAAATTGAAGATTCCCTTCAAAATGTTGGAGTTTTAAGTGCAAAGACAGTAAATTCAATTATGCATAATTGTGTCCCAAAAAATGTTCCTTAGTCCCCAAAACCAATGGCCTCACAAGAGAATTAATAGCTTCAAGGAGCCAATGGCGAAGCCTAATAAGCATACTGACCAGCTTGGTAGGAAGAGAAGTGCATTAGTAGTGGTGGCGTCGTTGATTGCTACCATGGCCTTTCAATTTTTCCATAGTTCTTTTCCAAACATTTGGCTTGGTCTTAAGAAGGAATAAGTGTGTTATCTGGAAGTGACATGCGCATGCTGGTTTATGGGAAGTAGGTGCTTGTGAATCGTTGCTACTGTTTTCATAAAACAAAAAGGGTACAAGTGAAATTTTATTGGGTGCAGATGCTCATGTTATTTTGATTGGGGCCACTTTAGATGTTTATTATTTGGTTGGATGCATGGGTAGGTGGGTTTTGTGGTTGATGGTGGCTGCTGCTGCTGCTTGTCTTGGACTCAATATTGGTTTAGTCAATGCACCATGGGATTCGTCAGAGACAGTGTCTATATTGGTTGATTAAGCATGGGGGTACAACAATTTACTTTTCTTAGGAAATGTTTTCATGGAATTAGTCATAAAATCGATTTTTTAAGCATTAACTAACGTGGAGTGGGTCCTATGTTGTCTCAACCTGTATTTTCAACATCAATCCAACATGTATTTAGTTACATCAAACCAAGCTAAAAATAATCTAACCTGTATTTTCAACATCAAACCAAAAAAAAAAAAAAAAAAGAAACTAACCAACCATTTTCAACATGAACCCAACCTATATTTATGTACATCAATCAAAGCAAAAATGAACCCAATAAACCATTTTCAACATGAACCCAACCTGTATTTTCAACATCAATCCAACCTGTATTTAGTTACATTAAAACAAGCTAAAATAATATAACCTGTATTTTCAACATCAAACCAAAAAAAAAAAAGGAAACCAACCAACCAATTTCAACATGAACCCAACATGTATTTATGTACATCAATCAAAGCAAAAATGAACCCAATCAACCATGAGCACAAGGAACGAAGTTCATCACTGTCATCATATATTGAATCAACATCTTCATTCAAATCGAAATCAATCACACCTTTGCCCTTATCAGCAGGGGCAGGAACATCAGGGACTTCGCTGTCAAAAGAAGCGTACTTGCTGGTCTCATCTGAAAAATGACTAAGATAAGATCCATCATCAGACTCATCATGGGCAGGACGAGCCATTATGGCTATGGACTCTCCGATCTAGGGTTTTTTCTTCCATTGCATCTGGACTCTTCCTCTTTGTTTCTTCTTTAACACCAGTCTTTTTCTAGTCTGAAACCAAAAATAAAGTCACCAAATAAAACATGTAAAACACGAGCCATTATGGCTATGTGTGACAAGCGAGCGGTTTCTTCCATATCATTATCATCATCATCATTATCATTGTTTTTCTACTTCATCATTCTTTTTCTCCTTCATAACAGATTGGAAACCCAGTTTTACTGTCGGATTTTGTGAGTAGATATAGTTGTTTTGGCTGTAATGAATAATAAGAGGATGATGGTGCAATGGATTCAATGTACTTTATGCATAATTGGAGATTGAAAGGATTTGATGGAATAGACTCGCAGCGGAAGACATACGATAAAACTTTTTTAAAAAATATTTGAATCCATCATCAAAACCAATCCAAGATACAAGCACAAGCATAGGATCATAAATAACACAAGAATACATATTTAAACAATTTAAACATATTTACTTGATTGCCTTTGTTGAAAACCTTGAACTAATCCACGCTCCAAAAGTATGAAGCCTCCAACGGTATCCACACAAGCACAAGACCTCAAGAACCCTTGAACCTTCACAACCTTTGGAAGAGATAAGCTAGGAGAGGGAGAGAGGGAGCACGGTTTAGAGAGAGAGACCTCCAATGTAGCTCACGGCCCTAGGGGGTTTTTTTTTATTTCTTTTTGCCTGCTTATCTTTATGATGAGTGGTTACTTGTGTTTAGCTTGACCCTTCATCATATATTTATAGAGAACCACTAGTGGTTTTATTTAATACTCTTTATATTTATAACTTAGCCCCTTAATTATTAACAATTAATAATAAGGCCTATGCTAGTTATAAAATAGAATATTACATCTCTCTTTTAATTCAAGAGACTCACTTATGCCCTTTATGTGTGTGACCCATTTGGTTCACCCCAACCTAGTAGTGGATAGGGACATCTCATGGTCCCTAAAATAGACTTTCTATTTCTGGTTCAATTGGAACAATTCCAATTTTGCCCTCAATGATAACATTTATCATTAGACCTTCACTAGTCATGAGTGACATCTAACAATATATCATGACGTACCCTAGGTGTGGGTGAATAGTAGAACTATGTGAACCCTTCATGTTACTTAATCCTTTATCCCCTAATGTCACTGTTAAGATAATCAGGCATGGTTATAAGTCAAACCCTATCTTAGCAACTTGTTATATGTTCTACAAAATATAATCTCAATAAGATGAACCCGATGAAACTCTTTTACGCTTCACCTATCACTCTGGCTAGAGATTTAAACTGAGAATTGTCTTTGTGAACAAACCTCGACATTCTCTCTCATCAAAGTGAGAGTGATGATTCCTTATTGCACACTCATCTATCTTCATGCATAACCCACTAGAGCCAATGAGTAACGATTACACCCTAATAGTTAAGGATGTACGAGATACTATCAAACTTTAATAACTTATGCACATGATAACTATGATGTCTCAGGTCTAAGGATTACCAAATAAATGGACGTAACATAAGAATATTCTTTTGACTTAAACTCCATAAGAATATTCTTGCAGAACATGTTCAGTGTACATATTCTCTAATATGCACTCACGGATTAACTATAGTGTCACTACACAGATAGGAAAGACTACGTACGTACCTATCCTCCTATTGGTGCTAGTTTATATCCGTGCTACTCTTAATGGTTTATAAATGTCCACTTTAATAAATCTATGAGTAGGAACCTCTTTAAAATAAATGTGTATGAGAAAATAAGTCTCCCTATCTTAACAGTTTGAGATACATATTTCTCTTATAATTTATTCATAGACCTTATCATATATGTATATACATAAGGCAAGTTATACATTCTATTTAATATAATATGAAATTGTCATGCTCTTTAGGATTGGTTTTAGGGCATATCTCTAACAGAGATGGCATGGATGGTTCGTTGCCATTGTTAGGGTTTTAGTAGTTTTACATTTCTAGAGAGAGAAATTGACAATTTGGATTTTATTTTTAGTTAAAAAAAATGATTACTGAAGTAAAAAAAAATGCAGACAGTTAAAACCCAAAAAAGCACAGTGAAAACCTAAAAAAAACACAGTGAAAACACACCTAGAGACAGTGAAACACCCAAAGGATAGTTCCACCATTTTGAAAAATATTTTTAAAAGATTAGGACTTTTTCGTACGAAACAGAATTTTTAAATATGACTTTATGAAGTAAATAAATATTAGGACTTTTAGCATTAAACTTTTCTTAAGTAGAACCTACTGTTTACGCTAAATTTTACCGGCCAATGAGGATTGGCCACGTGGAGATGATTTGGGAATTTTCAGCTAGCTTAAAAATAGGGAAGTTGGTTAAGCTAGCTAATTAAGAGTTTAAGAAGAATCAGACATGTGGCTAATTAATGGAAGAGGAAGTATAAAATTTTAAGCGTGGCAGAGTCTAAACTGATTAGAGACGAAGTCAAATTAGGAGATAGCAATGGGACACGTGGCAAGCTGATAAAAGTGATTAAGTAGTGGGTAGTTACAAAAGAGGAGTTCTAGCCATAGTAGAAGACCATGTATGGGAAGGTAAAGCCACAAAGCCACGTTCAGCTATTGGAAGAAGATCATGGATCAACCACGACTAAAAGATGGAGCAGCAACCGTCATTGATCATGGGGGGAGCAGTTTTTTCCAGCCGTGGAGCTATAAAGAGGAGATGAGGTGCAGCATTTCAAACCCCCAACAACTTCAACAATCAAACTTCAAGCATCAAGTCTTGTCTTGCAACTTTCTTTTAATCAACTTTGTTCTAGTTTTAATTTCGTCCAGTCATTGTATTTAATTCTGTATTTATTTCTGAATCCAACATCATTTTCGTTCAAGCATCTATCATGACTTTCAAAGGATTGGTAAGCTTATCATTTGTAAGTATTTCAATTTCGTTAATGAAGTTTAAGTTCTTTTCAGTTTGATTTCTCTTATACGTCTTTACTATTGTTCATTGATTGTGATTTCCTGTTTAAATCATTCGTTTTAAAGACCCATAGGAAGTAGTATCCCTGACTTTCATTCAATAGCTTGATCATAAAAATAGCGACCTTCTAGGCCTTGAGATCCCCGGTCTTAAGTTTCCGCTGCCTAGATAGGTGCTTGGGTTCGTGTTCAAACGATCTCTGGACTTTGATTAGTCCTGGCATGCCCGTGCACACACTCAACACTTGACGAGAGATTTTTAGCTGAACACCATTTTGGCACGCCCGGTGGGACCATAGACTGACCATAGTTTAATGTCACAGAGAGTCACTAAGTCAATGAGTAAATACGCTAATCCAACCCACACCGGGGAATCGCGTACTGAGTGATCCCAAGGGGATGATGTCACTTTAGCAGACCTGATGAAGGTCATGCAAGAGATTCCAACTTATTTGGTACAAGTTGTACGAGACCTCGTGGTCAACATGGAAGGGCGTCAGATCGTTCTTCAAGAAACCTTAGTTGGCAAAATAGAAAAGATGTCAGACCAAATCTGTGAGAAAATTGCCCAATCATTTGGGACAAATTTTCAGAGACAGGAAGAAATTCTGTTAAAACTTGCTAATTCACAGCCCAATCTTGGTCTTGAAATTTCAGGCTTATTAAAGTATAACCAGCCAACTGAGAAATCCAGAGACCTTTCTCTGAACAAGTACCAGACCGTGGAAAATGAATCCGCCGGTCAGAATATCAATAATATCAATAGTGAAAAGAATGGCTTGAAACACTTGAGCCATACTAGTCAATCAATTAATATGTTTGAGGATGAGTGACCATATGTTCCATCGCCACTTACGGATGGGGAAAATGGTCAGAAGATGACTTTAGGAGCTTCTAGTTCCGATCCACTAGCTAAATCTGTTGGTAAATTACCAATGGGATCTCAAACACTCGGGGGGCAGGCCCCCAAGACTTGTTTTACACATGGAAATATTAGTGGCCTGCCATATGAAGATAATGATAGGTTCATACCTAATTCTCAAGACTGGTATTCTCATATGCCCGGGGGGCAAAATGGGAGGCCGTCAAGTAAGCCATATATATACCCGGTCTTATCCCAAGACCAACAAACTGAAACCCGACCTTTGGGAGGTAATCCCGGCCATATGCCGGTTGACCAGAATGAGGTCAAGAATATGATCCCCGAATTTATGGCTGTAGGGGCTACAAAACCTATCGTAAGACCTTTAGATGGAAAATGTCTTTCCAAAGGCCTAGATGAGATTGTTAACAACCACAACGAGTCTGAAAGTCAGAATATGACATTAGAAAATCAGCCTATAGTCATTACTACTCCTGTTGTGCATTCTCAAAATGAGGAAAAACTACTCATGGACCAAATGCCCGGGGGGTAAGGTTCTAAGAACCATGGTCTTCAAGAGTTTACATGTTATATAAATCCTTTGTATGAAGAGGAAATCAAGAGTGAGAGCCATAACCAAGGGTCCTTCAAATTAACACTCGGGGGGCATGTAGAAATGTCAAATGATGAGATTATGCACGAGAGGCCTTTCTAGGCCTTAACAGAAAAAATCGGGCAAGATTTTTCTGGTGACGATCTTAATATTGAAGATAATGTGGAGAAAGTCCTCATAAGTCGTTATGATAAAGATGACGACCAGACCGTACACAAGAGGCCTTTCAAGGCCTTAACAGAAAAGATCAAACAATATTTTTCTGATGACAGTCTTAAAATTGATGAAGGCCTTAGGTTTGACAACTATATTCTTGAAAGTACTGTGGAGAATGCTTTTGCAGGTTGTGAAGATGAAAATGACCATCCTCATGGTCAGGACACCGTTCCTCACAGTCTTTACAAAGAAATACAAATCTTTACCAAGGTCAAGGAACCTCCAAATATTGATGAATATAGTACGGAGGATAACAAAGAGGAGAATGTCTTTACAGGTTGTGATGACAATGACCTTCTTTATGGTCAGGGGACCGTTCCCGATTGTTTTTATGAAGATGAACCGGTCCTTGCTGAAATCAAGAAGCCGCCAGATATAGACCAAGGTCATACAGAGGGCAACAAAGATGTATTTAATGAGGTAACAAATGGGGTCAAATACCCATCCATGCCTTTTATTTTTAAATTTGTTCAATTGATGTGCTCTTTGGTTTTCCTAGATCAAATCAGAGTAGTTATGGAAATTATTAGGCATGAATTCAAAGTGAATATCAACCATTTATATCAAACCATCTTACATCTTGGATGGGTTTGTGGAGGCCATCAAGTTTGGATTAAGATGAGATGGTTGGTGAAAGAAGGGAGAATATTTATGGCAAAAAAGATGGCCTTATAGGCTATAAAATTGGTCTTTAAAAGTTTTTCAAGTCTTACTGACCGGAAAAGAAGACTTTCAGGCGGTAAAGCACGGCCTTATAGATTGCAAGTATTTCAGACCTTTCATTACAGAAACGTATTCTTCGGCCCTTTAGGCCGATGATTTGGTTATAATATATTTTCAAAGATATAGGCCTCACAGGTTGAGGAGGCCTTGCAAGTTGAGAAGAATAGCCTTTCTAGGCCATAAAGAGAGAACTCTATAAACAGCGGGAGGAAGTTCTTCGCCACAACAATGCGTATCAGCTTTATTTCAGACCTTTTATCCAGAGGCCTAGGATGGGACAACGACCTATGTATCGTTTTGATCAACAAAACTTTCGAGATTTCAGGGGTCAACCAATTCAGAATCTCTGCAATCATTGCAGTCATCAAATTCAAAGGTTCCCAAGTCTGCAGTTGACAGGCCTGCATGGCAACAGACTAGGGCACCTGGGAGACGACCAATTCACCAGCCAATATTCGTATCAACATTCAGACCTGACTTCCAACCTCGGAACAGGTGGGAATGGAGACAAAAGCCTTCTTTTCGAAATGCAGCTATGTCAAAACCAGAGTTTACTCAGTCTCAAAGGCCGAGAATAGTGAAGCCTCCGATAACCAAACCTGGGGTTTGGACTCGGCTTCAACATCCTAAATTTCCAGCACCAATGACTAGAACTCAAAAGAGGTGTTTACAAAGGCAAAGGGTTGAGGAAAGACATATTTCTGACAGAGTCCAAAATTCCAAGACAGTGCAGCTGGAACAAATACCAACACAAAGGCGGATACACAACAGACTTGCCCGACATTCCAGACATTAGATTCCCTGACCTTGCAACAGATGTATGGGAAGATCGAGGATGAACAGGTTTCAACACAGGAGACCATTTTGAAGGAATGTTCTACCTCCAAGGCTGGAGTAGACCTGTATTTGAAAGAAGAGACTATGGAGAAGATTATGGTGGAACTTTCCCAGAAGTTAAGTGACTATGCCAAGTTCGAAGGCCTTTGCCATGTTGCAGAGGCCGAGTGTGTTTTGGAAGAAGATATTGAAGTCGGGGATCATGACAGTTTTGGTATTGATGACCTCCAACCTGTACAGGCAAATATGGAAGACCTCAAAGCAAATGTTCAAGATCTATTGCTAGAGGTCAATCTACGTGATAAAAGTCCAATTTCGTTTTTAGTGGCCAGGTGGCTGGAGAAGGCCGCGATTAGCCAAATCTTGATAAATATTTTGAGGTTCAAATCTCTTTGATTTCTATTTGAACTCAAAAGGGGGGCAAAGTGTTCATGCTAAATTTTACCGGCCAATCAGGATTGGCCACGTGGAGATGATCTGGGAATTTAGCTAGCATAAAAATAGGAGAATTGGTTAATATGTAGAGCTAGCTAATTAGGAGTTCAAGATAAATAGGACACATGGCAGAAGTCTAAGCTGATTAGAGACTAAGTCAAAGAGGAGATAGCAATTGGACATGTGGCAAGTTATTAGAGGAAGTTAATTGAGAGGTGGTTACATTAGAGATAATGGCTGAGGAGTTTCAGCCATTATAGGAGATCACGTATGGGAGCCTCAAAGCAACGTTTCTGCTGGGAGGATCATGGAGCAGCCTCAATCAAAGTAATGGAGATCATGGCTAATGGAGATCATGGGGAAGCCATGATAAGAGAATGGAGCAACATGGGACGGTTATTGATCATGGAGGAGCAGTTTTTTCCAGCCGTGAAGCTATAAAATGAAGATGAAGTGCAACATTTCAAGACACAACAACTTCAACAATCAACAACAAGCATCATGCCTTGCAATTTTTAGCTTTCTTCTTTAAGTTTCCAATTCCATTTTCGATTCTAGCATTGTATTTAGCCATTTTCAATTCAGCATCTTTCCTTTTAAGCATTCAAGCATTCAGTTATGGATTCCTCAATCTCGGTGAGCATATCTTTTGTAAATACGTTAGTTCCTTCAATGCAATGCAATTCCTTTTCAATTTAATTTCAATCCATGTTTCTTTCTCATTCAACATTGTTGATTTCTTGTTCTGAGCATTCAATTTCGAGACCCATAGAAAGTAGAACCCCTGACTTCCGTCAATCGCCTGATCGTAAAAACAGCGACCTTCTAGGCCTTGAGATCCCCGGTCTTCAGTTTTTGCTGCCTAGATAGGTGCTTGGGGTCGTGTTCAAACGATCTCTGGACTTTGATTAGTCTTGGCACGCCCGCGCACACGCACATCACGTGACGAGAGATTTTTAGCCGAACACCTACCACCAATTTTCCCATAAAAAATTTGTAACAAAAATTGTGTTTATTGAATTGGTTGCAACACTATATATTTTATATGCACCAAATTACAAAATAGATTTTGAAAAATTGACAATTAGAATAGATACTCCTCTAACATATGTAATGCATGCTAAAACTCACAATGATCCAACAATCAATTTTTTAAAAATGTCATTATGAAAACTGTTACTTTTTGTTCCTTAAAATGTCACCATTTTTTTAGTCTTTTTTTTTTAATTTTTTTTTTCCAGAAGTTCAACATTGGATTATTGTAATTTTTTGTTGGGAAATCATCAATTGTGAACTGATTTGCACAATCATAGCCCATCCATTGCTAATGTGTGATGTGCACGCACTGGCCCGCGCGTGCATATATATCACGAACTATTGTGATCTGTGCAGAGATTGGACCGGTCCACAATTGATATTTTTTATAATTAGATTTATACATACATACACTGAAAATGCTCACGTGTGCATCATTGATGAATGCAAATTGTTAAACATGATCGTGTGTGTGATCATTACATCTAATCACACAACCAATGATCAGTGTGTGCACACACACACACACACACACACACACACATATGTATACATATGTATCTGTATTTTTAAAAATACAAATTGTAAAATTGTGACCGTAAAAAGCTGTTACAGTTTTTCACGGTGTATTTATGAGAAATCAATTATTGGATCACTACGACTTTTGAACATGCATAATAATAATAATATCTAACTCAACAATCAATTTTTCAAAATTCGCATCCCACAATTACCTATCAGTCTCATGCTTACTTTAGCAAAAGTAAGCATATGCTAATAAAATCATTTTTGGCAGACATGACATACATAGGACTCGTTTGGAAACAGAAGCAGAAGAGAAGCACAAGCACAAGCAGAAGTAGAAGAGAAGCAGAATCTAGAGAAGCACAAGCAGAAGTCGATCAATTGCGTTTGGATACTGTATTTTAAAGTGCTTTTGGCACTAGAAGTGCTTTTACTGCCTGTTTGGATATCATATGAAGAAGTTACTTTTAATTATGAATTGACACAATTACCCTTGACAATAAAATTATAAATAATTTTATTTATAAGGATAAATAATATGAATAATATGAATGATATAAATAATAAATAATTTAAATAATTTAAATAATCTTATTTATAATTATAATTTGGGGTTCAAATTAGCGTCCACTCTTCAATAGGGTAGATGGGATATGTATTTTGAAAAATCGACCATTGGATTAGATGCTCGTATTATGTTTGTTATGCCTGCTAAAAATCACAGTGATCCAACAATTGGTTTATGAGAAAACTAACGGATGGGTTATGTTATTATGTGGGGGATATTAAGAGAAAGAAAATTGTTTTAATTATTTTTGTAAGGGCAATATTGGTATTAGGAAATTTTTGATATCAAAAGCAGAATCACAAAAGAGAAAATCACTCAACTAGTGATTCTCACAAAAACTGCTTCTTTGGCTTTTGGGTGATTTTAGAAGTTGCTTTTTTTTTTTTGCCAAACGGGTACACAAGCAGCTTTTGATTAGGGAGAAGCAGCTTCTTTGGATTTTGCTTCTCAATCCAAACGGGCACATTGAATCACTGTGAATTTCGTCATGCATGAATGATAACCATAAGAAGAGTATCTAATCCAACGATCGATTTTTCAAAATACATATCCAATAATTAGATAAAGGCATCATGTTAGTATATATATATGTGCATAAGATCATTTTTGTGTGTGTGTGTGTGTGTATATATATATATATATATATATATATATATAGACACACACACATGAGAACAAGTGATTTTGGATCATTTCCTTCATAATCTATAGTTTAGAAACTAGCCATCGGATCACTATGATTTTAGCATGCAGGACATAAATAACAAGTGTATCATTGAATGTTAGTTTTTCAAAATACCCATTCTACATTGGCCATTGAATCACTATTATTTTGACGAGCATTAAATTCATAATAAGTGTATATATCTAATCAAACAGTCAGTTTTTTAAAATTTGTTTTAAAATTGGTTCTACACAATTTTGTGAAAGATGCACCTTATAACAAACTCCCTATATATACAGTCTTAATCTTGTGCACATATGCTGACTTTCGTTAAATTCAGCTGTAGACATCCATTTTTGACCATGAGTATGGTCATGAATGGTTGCCTATGATTAGAGGTGAAATAGGGTGTCAAAACCCTAAGTTGCCAGTTTTACCCTTTGTGGGTAATTAGGTAGAGGTCATTATCACATGTAAGTTTTTAGGTCAGATTGAGTCGGTTCTTTTTGCATTAGGTTTTTAGAGAGTCAAGGAACATCCCTGCAAAATTTCATGACATTCTGAGCCAGGCTTGATAGAAAATAAGGTCTTTTGTGACTGAAGGGCAGTTTTGTCCTCTGAATCACAAAAGCCCTGAATGATTGTCGATCTTGTCTCGAATGGTCTCAAGGCTTTGGCATAGATATTTAAAGTGTGTTTTGTAGC
>JAESVK010000155.1:76383-101535 GCA_017140935.1 Hamamelis virginiana | reverse complement strand
GGCGAGGTGGGTGCCTACAAGGAGATCCTTGGAACCTTCCCACTTCGTAACTTAGCCCCCGAATCCAACTTTGATTCAAAAGACCATGCTTTTCCAAAATATAGGGTCAATGTTTTATTGAAAATAAAACTCTTTTTTATGGTTTCCTTGTTCCCTAAAAATAAGGTGGCGACTCCTAGTTTTTACAAACTCTTATCCTTTTTCAAAAACCCTATCTTGAGTGGATAATAGAGAAGGAGAAATGTGGATAATAGAGAAGGATAAATCGAGACGGATCAACATCAACCACAATCCACTCAAGATAAACATCACCCCAAGAGTGAACGAGAGAGGCCTCCCGATCCAGGTTGGCTGGTTCACATCAGCATAATGCTTTTAATTAATTACGGGACATCTATTTAATTGGAAAAACCGACGGTTTGATTAGATGCTTTCCTTATGGATGTCATGTATGCCAAAAATCACAATGACCCAATGTTAATATCTCAAAATATAAACTGTGAAAATTGTCAAAGTTTTTCTAAGTGACATTTTTTAGAAACTAACTGTTGAATCACCATGATTTTTGGTATGTATGATATATATGCATTAGTATAGTATCTAATCCTAAGAGCATCTCCAATGGAGGTGCCAAATGAGCTACCAAAGTCAAATTTGGCACTTGTCACCCAAAACAACTGCTCCAATGCAGCTGCCATTACTCATGCCAAATTTGGGGTTTGGAATGACAGCTGCCATTTGAGCCACATCAGATTTCCCACCACTCCAACTACCCTCAACTTCCAAAATGACAAAATATTCCCAAAGAAAATGTGTTTGGCAGCCAAGAAAATTCAAGAAAAAAAAAATCACACAAATGATAACATTTTAATCAACATAGCAACATGAACACTTATCATTAAATGGAAACCAAATCATTCACACTACAAATCAAGGAAAACAAAGGGACGGAAGAACTCTCGGGTTTAAGAGATTCCGAGAAATTTGGTAGCATGACTTTCCCGAGAAACAAACAGACCCCATAGTGGTCTCGCCTCGTGATCCTTGCCACGCATCCTCTTCATTACCGTCTGATCAAACCCTTGATTTCTTCTTGGCCGAATGGGTTTGATTTTTTGAAACCATTGATCTCGACAAGGATGTGAGAGAGATAAAGAGAGTAGGGCTGTTTGTGAGTGGGGTGGGAGAATGGGGGATCCAAAGCAAGATATTTCTTGCATGCCAGCGTAGCTTTTTTAGCTTTTTTTTTTTTTTACTTTGTATTCAGCATACATAAGGGGGAGAGACAAAATTTTTTGAGACATATTTTCTTATCATATTTTTATTCTTATTTTTATCTTTCAATTATTTATTATCAAGACATTAATATGGGTTGAATATTTTGAAAAACTGGATTAGGTAGATGGGAATGCCGTTGCTCATATTACATCATGTGCTCTCTTGTAGAGATACTTGCAGTGTAAATTTTGGAAAACTGACCGTTGGATTAGATACCCCTATAATGTATGTCATGATTGCCAAAAATTACAATGATCCAACGGTTAATTTATGAGAAAACTGACTGCTAAAAAATGATAACATTTGTAAGAACAAAAAGGTCACAATTTTTCAAAGTTATATTTTTCACAAACTAACCGTTGGATTATTGTGATTTTTGGCAGACATGACATACATTATAGGAGTATCCAATCCAATAGTTAGTTTTTCAAAATTTTTACTGCAAGTGACTCTACATGATTAAAATCAAAATTTTAACTGCAAGTGACACTAATTTAAATTTAGTGTATAATTAAAATCCTTCAATTAAAACTAATCAATGATAAATTATAATTAGAATAGTAGTATTTTAGCTAATTTCATGCGAAAAGAAAAATTTTCAAATATTAAATTATTAAATTAAGATAAAAAAAATAATTAATTATTTTAAAATATGAATTTTTTTCATTACGAGGAATAAAAAATATTTAATATGTTCTTGTAAATAACTTTTAAAAAGTAGTTGGAAGTTAGTTGAAGCATGAGGGTAAATATGTCAAATAGATGGGAAGTGCTAAAATTTAGCATTTATGCATTGGAGTACCTTAGTGCTATAATTAGAATTTGGCATCAACTAGTGCCATTTGCTTTCGCACAAATTTAGCTTTTGCATTGGAGATGCTCTAATAATACAGTTAGTTTTTCAAAAAATGTATCCCACAATTATCTATTATATTTATATATACTTATTTTAACTAAAGTGAGCATATGCCGATTGAATCATTTCCAAATATTTTATATATATATATAAAAGCAGTCAAAGGGTCAACTATGAGGTTTGAAGAAGGTACGGGAAGAAAGTAAAATGGAGGTGGGATTGGTAGGAAACACAGGTTTTCTGTTTGTGGAAATGAGAAAATTATGGTCATTGGTCAAAAGTCCAAAATCTTACCCAGTGATTTACAACGGATTTTCCTTTCATAAATCCTGGAAAATGAAAACTGGTCACTGTTGTACAGTAATCATTTGCATGCAAAACACACTGAAACGTCAAGGACTGTTTCCTGCAGCCCCTCTACCTAATTTGCTCGTACCAACCAACCACCTAACTGTTGTCTCTCTCTCTCTCTCTCTCCATGTGCTGCTGCTGCATGTGGATATTACAGGCTGAAAATCTAATACACCATTGATAACCATCGATCGAAAAACTAATTGGTATGAACAACATTATAAAGACAATTGGAAATGCTTTTCTATTTTGAATTGAGTCATTCTATACAAGCTAAGTTTGGTTATCCTTCATCTTTAACTCTAATTCCAACCAGGCCAGGACCAATGGGGCAAAACACCTATCTGCTATGACTCTAATTAATAATGTGTGCCTTACAACATTAATCAATGGCATTGGGGGGAGTCCAAAAGATCATTTTTCATTAGAATTTGTAGTGAATAAACTTGAAAACCTCGTGCCAAGTTTGAGTTCAATTCTAAAAGCATATATATATATATATATACACATATAAAAGCAAATTAAAAGAATAGTATATATGTAGTTTAATATATTACATGCAATTTTTTTTTTTTTTTTTAGGTCAGAAACTAGGACCTAGTTTAGGAGTTTACTTAGGCCTCCCAAACCTTGGGGCCGACCCTGCATATATGTCCTTAATATAACAAGACCCTAACCTAAAATATGCACATGATATTTATTAGTTAGGCATAAAACTATAAATGGAAAATTAACTCTATTCTTAATGCCACATTTACTAGTACGTTTTTTAATCACTTTATAAAACGTTTACTTTAATATGCAAATGTAACTGCGCGATATCTTTATTTTATTTATAAATGGTTGACTGCTTACCGAAAAAATAAAATATAAAATAATTAATGATGGTAATAATAGCGAAAGAAGAATAAAGGCATGTTTATTCTTACATTCTCACTTGGGGCGTTTCCACCTAGAAAACCGAAAAGCTGTAATATGCCCATCATTTAATATACCGTTAGTAAACTAGCGAATTTGCATTTGCATGGCTTCGCTCGCTTCATACCTTCATCTATATTATCATAATATTATTATGTACGAAACATGACGTGTCATCATCTCTTTGCTTTCTATTGTACGTTCCTCTCATTATTCTACCCCCGGCGAATCTTTTCCGCCATTAAATCCGGCTACAAACCTCAAATTTCAAGTAACACCACCTTTGCATTTTCACCCAACCACAAAAACTCTCTCTCTCTCTCTCTCCGAATATGAAATGAATTATATCTGCAGGAGATATCCATCTAATATTGCCACATTTTTTAACGTTATGATATACACTCTCAGTTTGATACATGCAGCAGTTTCAGTGAGTCTTCAAGACTCTCTCTCTCTCTCTCTCTCTCTCACAATTGTTTTTAGACATAGTCGAGATCACCTGTAAAACTCCGTCAATAATCAAAATGTCATGTCTTGATTCTTGACCGTTTGAGCTAAATGACAGGTTGAGACTCTCCTAATTGAATCGCACTTCTCTTGTGCTCAAGTTTTTTTTTTTTTTTTTTCCCCAAACGATACAAGTTACCAAGTCTCCCAAGTTACAATGTTATCAAATGGGTACTCGCGAGATCTCTCTTCTAAAGATGAGAATACGTACAAGTAGACTACAACACCATTAATTGGCCATTATTGAATATAAATATAAGGAGACATTGCTTTCAATTTTTAGAGACAGTATATATATATATATATATGAAATACATATAAAGCTATTCAACTTCAATCGATCAGTACTAGAAAATTATATCCAATATTGTTTAATGTTTCCATATAACCAATAACATTCATTTACGCAAGTAGCCGGAAAACAAGAGACAGATACGTGTTCCGGCCACTTTGTCATGCACTCCATTCCGTACTCTGTACAATCATCTGAAGTGTTACATAAATATATATAATATTAATTTCATATAAGCATAAAGACCTAAGACTAGAGAATATTCCGGCAAAGGGTGTCATAATCTCCGGTGAGATGAGTCAGATGTTCGAGGCTATCCAGTAAGTTAGAGCCAGAGTGCACCGGCATCTTTGAGGAGAGGGACCAAGGTACCGTTGATGTGGCAGGCCATGACAGTCTCGATACCACCCAAGAACTTGCCGCCGACGAATACGGCGGGAACAGGCTGAGTACGTCCGCCGGCGAGCTGAAAGAGCACGGCCTGCATTTCAATGCCGGCTTTGTGGTGGTCGAGTTCAATGATGGTGGGACCGACACCGAGGCCGAAAAGGAGGCTTTTCACCACGTGGCACATGCAGCAGCCGCTCATGCCAAACACCACCACCGCGTTGCTAGAGGCCAGCCGCCTCACACTCTCGTAGGTCGCCGCCACTGGTGTTTCTCCGCCCCCGCCGCTGCCGTCCATTCGCATACCCGATTCCTTCACCACCTGCATGTTTTCTCTCTCTCTCTCTAAAAAAATCTTATAGCGTAGACTTACTTAGATGAGAGATAATGAGAGAATACAAAGAGATAAGAAATCAAGAAAGAAAACAGAGAAAGAAAAAAGAAAGTGTATTATGGGGTTTTATGGTGTGTTAAACTGTAAAGAGTAGTTGCATGTTTTGTTGCTCAAAACAGAGAAGCTCAGTCGTCGAATGATATTCAATGAAGCTTTGCAGCTATTTAAGGAGTTAGAAAATATATATTTAAAAAAAAAGACATGTACGTGTATTTTATAGAGGAGAGAGAGAGAGGAATATGAGCAGGGGTTGCAGTACCCGGCAATGTCTGACGGTTTGGGCTCTCTCTCCCTCTCTCTCTCTTCCACAATACGGTCTCTTAATCATATACCTTTAAGGCATGCCGGCTTTGACGTGCAGGCTCTTAATAGAGACTGGAGAGAGAGAGAGAGAGGGAGAGAGAGAGATGGTTGAATAGTATTATACATTTCCAAGACGTGATGAAACCTTGCGAACACGCATTTCGTACGCCACTCAAAATAAATCTGGACGCATATGGTCGAGTCTAGATTTTTTTTTTCTATTTGTGTGTATTATTTTTCTGTCTTCTTTCATAAAACTCCACCTTAAAAAGTCCACATTTTAATAAATATTCATATTTAAATTTTCAATGTGAACTTTGATAAAAGGAGACAGAAAAATAGTACATAAAAATGAGACAGAAGATCTCTACTCCATATGGTCGCACAACCGATACTTATAACACTAGGTCGACCCACATATACCACTACCAATTGCTGTGCCCATTAGTTGAAGTCATTAGGTTAATTTCATCAACATCATGTCCAATTTTGATGGAGAAGATGGATTAGGATCCACCATGCATTTAATAAATTTTAAATTTTAGCTGATGATTTTAGTTTTGAATTTCGATCTAATCTCAACAAAATTTTATGTTATTTTATTATTAACGAGTTAGTAGCATGGAGGTTTATGTTGTTTACAAACCCAAGCATGGATAATGTCATTCAGACACTTATACGAATGGTTAATATACAAGCTCTTCACCATGTTAGGGCTCATAAGTTTTATGTAATCTATATTAGTTTTACATATTTATATTCATTTAAATATATTTAAAACAATATATTTTTCTTACTAAAAGATTCGACCAATTAATATAACGATCGAGTTAGAGTCTCAGAGATCTAATCCTTTGACCGGATCAGTATCTATTCCAAATCTGATAAGAGCGTCTGAAATGAAGGTGCTATATGAGGATGCCATTGCCAAAATTAGGCATTGGCCTTCAAATCCAATAGGGTGCCAAATGGCAACTCTGGGTGCTAAATTTGGTACCTCAAATGACACTTACTATTTATATCAACTCATACTTTCTCTTCAAAACTGTGAGAAATGTCAAAATATAGCATTAATGCATTGGAGCACTTAAGTGCCAAAATTTAGCATTGATATTATTTTGTGTCATTCGAGGTGCCAAATTTTGACTTTGGTACATCAGATTAAATGAATGTATTGGAGATGCTATAACTATGAATGACACCATTGATTAACTTTATTTAAAAAATCAAACGTAAAAATAAAAAAAAAATTAAGATTTTGATCATCAAGCAATTTGTTGTTTCTTTCACATGAGAGATAATGATCAGTTCAATCACGCATGTACTCACTTATATATAATGTGTTGGTACATCACTTATATATGTATAGCGTTATTACTCATCAATAGGATTTTTGATATAGTACATTAATATTTGGGAAAACTCCCTCCATACTCTCAGCATTTTACACATTGCACTCCTGAATTATCAATTGTAACATATTGACCTCCTGAATTTTGAATCTGTGTCAGATTGACTTCTTTTTTCAATTGATTGTTTGATTTCAAAATGGAAATAACAAAATTATCATTATACTTTTTTTGTATTAAGAGTTCCAAATTAAGTGATACTAATTCTATTTCAAAATCATATGACGAACTGATAAAATGGATCAATTTGACACAAATTCAAAGTTCAAAAATCAATATATGATAATTTGAAAGTACAATATGAAAAACATTGATAGTACAGAATTCAATTGATAATTTTTCATTAAAATTTTAAATGCTAACGTGGAAGGAGTATTGCATGAGGAGTGAGAACCCATGAGGCAGCCAGTACCATAAATCCCAACAGAAAAATTGGGAATCAAAAAAAAAAAACTGAGGCAAGAGGCAAGAGAGTGGCTTTGCAAGGGACAAGTGTCACATATCACTTGCTTATACATTGCTTTGCTTTTAACGCGTGAGCATCGTACGGAATTTTCAACGGCTAGGGTTTTGAATTTCAGTTTTTTTTTTTAGAGAGAGAAAGAGAGAGAGCTACACGTACAGAAGGGGGGACCGGGACCGACAACCCGACAAGTAATGTATTAGGCGCCGTCGTTTTGACGGTGAGTCAGAGTATCGCTTTCGTGTTTCTCTGGGATGATCTGACCCTAGGGAAGGTAACGCCGTCAGGGTCTTCTTTTAGTCTCACCTGAGAGAGGTGCCAGAGTAAAGGTACAAACTAAGATAAAAGCTACTCTAAGTGCTCCTTTCGAGTTTTCGAATTTATTCCCATATTTCTTGCCTTGGGGTCCCATTTATTTTTATTATTATTATTATTATTATCTGATTTCATAAATTACTTTTTAAAATTAAAAATAATACTCTAGGTAGTTTGATTTTGATTATATGCATTCACCATATATATAAATTTAACAGTATATGGTTAAGGTTTTTTACTGTACATGCGAGTTCATTTTAATATATTTTAAATTTTAAGACAGATTACATACATACATTAAAATATATATAATGTTTCAATTCTTCCCATCATAACAAAAGGTTTTTTTAGTTACACAACCATTTTAATGTATTTGTAGCTAAATCTACTTTAGTAGGACCTAATAAAAGTGATAACTTAATTGCATGCTTTAAATAGTTTTTTCTTTTTTTAAAAAAGTCTATCAATATAATGGATGAAGAGTTGATATTGCTTGCATGTTTGGAGTTTGGATTTGCTGTTATTCTAACAGGTGATCAGCATTTATTGATCACCGTTGGATTGTCGACACGTGTGCAAGAAAGAAAATTCAATGGCTTACATAAAAAATGCTTATCTAGTGTGTTTTGGATCGATCACCTGTCAGATCTATGTGCTTTTCTTATGTGAACCATTGGGTCCCCTTTCTTGCATACGTGTCGGCCATCCAACAGTAATCACTTCTCAAATCAACAGTAAATCCAAACTCGCATGTTTGTGTAATTGTGTTGTGACAGCAAGCAAGGTATGCTTTAATTGATATGAGAGCATCTCCAACCACGATAAGCATAAGAGAATTATAGTCAAAATGTCAAATCAAATCACAAAGATAGCATTCCAATGGACTAGGTATTTTAGATAACTAACTATGAGTGAGGTTAAATATTTTTTGCTAACTCACCAATTTTCTCAAATACTTTTATTAAAAATATATTTTGAATTAAAAATAATAATAAAATATTTTTGATTAGCAAAAAATATATGAATACAGCATGGTTGAAGTCCATAGTATTTTGGCCAGTGGAATTGAGGAGACAAAAGTATTATTTTATAGCTCTAATCATGTTTTATAGAGGATAATTTTGTAAATTGGTTAGAAAATCCTTCTAATTGGCTTGTTCCCATTTTGGGGGCAGATTTAGTTTTCATTTGTAATAAAATTTTTCAGGACAATAATATTCTATTGTTTTGACAAAATAAAATGTTGAAAAAAAATGAGGAATTTGGCTAAAAGTCCTCATTTAAAAGATTTTCATGCCAAAAGTCCTCTTAATAGATTTTTCTTCCCAAAAGTCCTTTTGGCATGAATTGGACAAAAATACCCCTCTTTCTAACAACATTCAATGCTACCTAAACCCCCAACCCCCTGGTTCACTATGTTACCCTTGTAGTGACCTGCGCTAGTTTCCTACGCCGGAAACGCAGGTTACTACGTCGGAAAATGTAGGTCACTAGCCGGAAACGCAGGTCACTACGCCAACGCATGTCACTACGCCGGAAAATGCATGTCACTACGCCAAAAAGAAAAAGAAAATCGTTTCTTTTCTTGTATTTTCCAATCAACCAAATAAAAAATTAATTAAAAAAACTTTTTTTTTTCTTACAATCCAATTTTGAAAAGTCCTAATTAAAAATAATTTGCTGGCTAAGGTCCTATTTTTTCAAAATTCAATTTTTTACAGACAGAATTACCCTTAACAGTTATCACCATCCTCTCCTCACTTCTTCGATCAGCCTTTCTCTGCCGGCGAAATAAACGCAGTAGATCTTAGCACCAACAAATCTGGCGTTTTTTCACGTGACAAAACTCTTATAGCACAGAATAGGAAGCTTACCTTCTCGAAAGGAAGGTAGGGGTTGTAGTGCCGTCCACAAACTAACTACATTGGGAAGAATCTTGGTCCAACCAAAGAAAGGAAAGCCAAGCTGCTTCCATACGTCTGCTATGTCTAACATTTATAACGTCATGCTTGTTCTCATCCCTTCCACCACATTCCCCCACTCCATATATATATATACACTCACAGAATCAGAGTGTTGTTTACTCACAGGATCAGAGTGTTGTTGGTGTATTTTTAGAGAGAGAGAGAGGTTTGATTTGTCGAGAACAATGGAGGATGGAGAAGAAGTAACGAACAAGCAGATCATACTAAAAGATATATATATACTCACAAAAGCTACAGGGACTTTGACAAGGCAAGCACCTGCCCTTAATGATTGCCCAATTACGAGCTTTAGCCAATTGGGGGAAGAAGAAGAGGAGGAGGACGAAGTTGGAACTGTGTTGGGGATCTAAGGGCAAATTTGTCCGTAAAATAATTAAATTTTTGAAAAAAGGACTTTAGCCCTTAAAACTTTTCTAATTAGGACTTTTCAAAGCAAAATATATGTAGGTGGACTTTAAGAAGTAATCAACTATAAAATGGGACTTTTGGCCAATTATGCCAAAAAAAATAGAAGAGCTTATATGAAGAGTAGATGTTCAACTCGGAACGGGTCAATCCGAGATCCGATCCGATCTGGTCAATTTGGACAGAATTGAAACCGGTCCAAATTGATTTCGAATTGGTCCTAGTCCAAGTTCCTCAATCCAAATTGAATTCGGACCGCTCCTTGGATTTGGACTTTTGTAATCTGATCCGATCCGGAAGTCCAATTTGAATGTACAATCCGAAATATGATATTATTAAAATTTATTTATTATTATTATTATATGGCTATATGCAACATGCAATATTCTTTTTAAGCTTTTTGTAACATTATGAATTTATAATACAATAGTTTAAAAAAAAAATAGATATTACAGATTTACTTGTTGCCCTCTTTTTACACTATTACTATTTATTTACATATAAAAATTCCAAATACTAATAAAAAAATTAAAGGGATTGGTATTTTGATAAAACTGACCATTAATTGGATTAGATACACTATTTATATAAGTCCTACATACCAAAAGTCATAGTGATCCAACGATCATATTTTAAATTATCTCAATATTAAAAATTATATATTATTTGTTAATGTTTAAGTATAATAATTTTCACAGTGACATTCTAAAAAACGACCGTTGGATGAGATATTCCGCTTATGTAAGTCATGAATGTAAAAAATCACGTTGATCCAACAGACATTTTTTTTAGTAAAAAATACCACTTTTTTTTTTCTAAAAAACTGTAACACCCCAACCTAACAATCGTATTGACCCTTCCGGATAGGTCAACACGTGTCAAGATAGAGATACAACCTGACCTGCTCATTCATATATCCTTATGAGAGACAAGAAATATAGGCGTATTTAACAATATGAAATGTTATGCTCATACAAATGTCCCAAACATCTTATACAATAATAATAAATCAAATAATAATAATGCCAACATCCCTGACAAATAGGCTATGCCACAAACAATGGCAAATTCCAAAATCAAGAAAATATAAATATTACACAACTCAATAATATGCAGGTCCCATGCAGAATCGACCATGCAATCATCTAATAATCCTCGAATAGAGGCTTGTCTCAGATCATGTATGCAAACCCCGAGCCAACCTGTAATCTGCTGCATAAAAGCAGTGGTAAGCTTCCACTTGCTCAGTAGGAATAAGATAACCTCTACAAATAACAATAATACAGCGATACATAGGATATTTTAAATAAACGTAGTTTCTATAACGTTTATAAGACAGTAGATAACGCAGTATTAACTTGTGTGGTCTTTCAGTGAAAAGCTTAAGTCAAGTAATTCTATGTTCAGTTCATAAATCAACCAGAGAAAAATAATGAGTTAAGCTCAGTTATAAACACAGTACAATGCCCATAATTTCAAATATTAGGCTCATAGAATGTATAACAGGACGTTGTTCTCAGGCTAAAGCCTCTGGCACAACGATAGCACGAAATTACGTTGTTCTCAGGTCCCCGGCACAACGACAGCCAATACCTCGTTGTTCTCAGACCCCCGGCACAACGACAGCCAAAACCTCTCGAGAGAAACCGATCAGTTGCTTAACAGCCAACTGTCGAGCCACTACGGGGCTATAAACTTCGGGTCTGCACTAAGGCTCCACCCAGGACCATAGGCCCTTAAAAAGAAACCTCCCTGTGATACAAACCGAGCCAGAACCATGCATAGCAGCAAGAATATATATACATTCAAACCAATTTCAAAAGCCAGCAGGTAAAGTTACAATATGTGGCATATATTAAAGTATCGAGTGTTATTTCAAAACAATCGTAACCATTATCCAAAAACAGGAGTGAAGTAGATAGATCATATGCCATCATCTTATATACAAAATAATCCTCAAGGCACGTCATATTCAAATACATACATATATATATATATATATATATATATATATATATATATATATATATATATATATATATATTCACTTTTGTACCCTGGCTGATTCCCATTTTCAAAATATTCAATCCAACCCAAAAATCAAGGGAACAGTTGTAAGAAAATCTCAACATCTTTCTCTTATATAGATATATCTAGAAAATCAGGCATATGAGCTTTAGACCAAGTATTTATATTGTGTAGATATAAACAGTTATTACTATATGCCCTTATCAAGTGTTTCCATAAAACATACATTTGGAAAGCCTGTTCCCTAGTTTTATATACACATCATGCCCAATTCTAAGAAGCTTGCCAGGAAATACAAACAAGGTCTCAAAACATTTCATTTCTGTGCCTTAGTTCTCATTTCATAAACATGCCACACAATTCAATAGTCTTTAAACTAGTATATTCCATGTATCTATTTAACAAGCTAATAATCCGTAAGGTTCTCAAACATTTGTAAGTTATACCATTCTCAAATGTGTTTAACATCTATGTTCATGTAGTTCTCAAAAACAGTTGTAAAACAGACATATTATCATTACAGTAAGAGGTTACTTATCCCTACCTCAATGCAGTTGTGTTTTTCCAACCCTTGTGGCTCTACGAGCCTCCTAATGCAATGCCTGATGCACCCGATGCAAGTGGTCCCCCAAAGGACCCAATCACAACTGAGAAACAAAGAACAATGCAAGCAAGAAGAATCAAAAGAAAGCACAAATACCCACAGTTCAAAAGTAAAGCAAAACGACTCTCAAAACTGCTCACTCGCGACTCTAAGGTTCAAAACCCCAAAAGGGCCAAAACAAAGACTTAAAACTTCCAAGTAATAACCCCAAGTGTGTCAAGATACCACACATTGAATCCCATGGCCAAATGCAAAACGAAACGAAATATATAAGCCAAAGAAGGCAAAGTGTACACACGAAGGGTAAACCTGGTATTTCTAGAAAATTTCTCTTTCCAAAAATAATTTGACCTCAAAACCTCAAAACTCGAAATCTAGGCTTTAAGAGCTTTCCGTGCATATAAAATATGCTTAAATCGGAGTCCATAAGAAAAGGTTATGAAGAAAAGAAGAACTAAAGAAAATATATGCGAAAAAGTAGCATTACTGATAAAGGGAATATGCATTATCGATAATGCATGCCTTCTGCTCAAGTTGCCCAAATGCATTACCGATAATGCCTATAGACCTTGTCTGATGCATATACCCGAGCCTGCAACAGATTTCAAGCTTTGCCCAACTTAATTCAAAATGCAATTAACTTTAAATCATCACCTCAAAACCTTAATGTACCCACTTGCAACAAGGATTAACATTGTTTAACACTTAAAACTCCAATTATCACGTGAAGTTCAAAATTATTCTTATGCGAGTTTTAAATACATGGAAAACTATCATTTAAACCCAAGTATGCATGAAATCCACCATGAGATAAAAGATTAAACCCCAAACAAAATTTTGAAGTTGAATCTTTCATAACTCAATTCGGACCTAGCTTCAAAAATGCAAAACATATGCATCCGAGATACATATTTCAGAAATCCATATTCGAAACCCATGTATTTCCCGAATCCACATGCAAATCTCTTGCCTCACTGATTTTCCAAAACGTTCATTTTTAAACAAGAATCTGACCAAAAGTTAATTAGATTACACTAGATTTATCATAAAACCCCAAGCTAGAGCTCAAGTTCAAGTTAGAGCAGTCATGACTGCTGCTGCTGCTCACGGCACCTTCAACTCAGCAACTAGAAATTTAAGAGTAAGCTATCCCCACTAAAGAATTACTATAAGCAGACCTGAAACAACCTTGGGCTATTTCCCAAATTCAAAAAGAATTATAAATCACAATGTTTTTAACATGTTCAGCCCCAAATCCATAATAGTGTACTTATGATTCAAATCCAAGAATAAAATCCAAGGAACCCGAAAGTGTGTGTATGTATGACTGTGAAATCATTTTGAAACCTATGAGTTTTATCAAACTCTTTCACCAGTGTAGATCCAGATTTTTAAAACATGTTTAGGTTTGAAAACCCAAGCTTAATTCGAACACAGTTTTTCAGATCCACCAAGATTAAGTTCGAATACAAAAAAAATATACCCCGTGAATGTTAAAAGCTCATTTCCAAATCATCCCTATACCGTTTTATCTATATATAACAAAAAATCAGGAGCTTCAAAACACCACACACTCACCCGACTCTCACATCAGATTTTCCAAAAACAGAGCATGAAGATGGGAAGGAAGAAAATAAGTAAAATGCACATGAAATCAGCTCCCAACCTTCACTTTCCCCAAATCTAAATTCTAAAGTCCAAAAACCAGAAAAATAAAAAGAAGAGAAGATGAGAAATGATGAGGTTATGCAAAAACTGACTTACCTCTTTCAAAAATAACCTCCGGTGAGCTCTCCAGCTACACTCCGGCGAGGGTCCCGGCAAGGACTCCGGTGATTGGCCCACTCCTTCACGGCAGCTAGGTCCCCTCTCACCCTCGGCAACTCTCTCTCTCTCTCTCTCAGGTTCTCTTTCTCCTTCAAGTGGGTTTTAGTGCCAAACAACACACAAATGTGGGTTTTAAAAAAAAAAAAGCAGCCCACGGTTTTTTGGTTACAAGAAAAAGAAAAATGTTAAGGGCTCGTTTGGCATTTTAGCAAAACCTTTTTTTTTTTTTTTTTTTTTTTTTTTTTTGAAACACAATTTTTGCTTATTTCCAAAAATCACCCCAAACCTTATTTGAAATTTTATAGATAAACATTTTTAAAAAATTTTGGGTTATCACAAAAACTATGAGATTATATTTGCACATTTTAGAACATTTAGATGTTTTCTCAAAATCCAGTCTTCGGATCTGTTTACTGTGAAAAATGCCATGTAGGCATTATAGAAGTGCCACGTAGGCATACCGAAATTGGATAGAATAATGCCATGTAAGCTGTTAGAATATGGAGAGATTTATCCACGTGGCAGCTTGATGAGAAGCATAAAACGGTTAGTCAGTTTCTGGAAGTGGACGTGAGCAGTTTTTGGAAATTGATATAATGGATCATGGGCCATCAAATAAGGAAGTGGAGGAATGGGCTACGGCAGTTAACAGCCCAACTGCTATAAATAAGATGCAGCAGCAGCAAGCAAACACACACAACGTCAATCCAACAGCCCATGGCAAACTTCTTTTCATTAGTTTCAGTAATTCTCCAGTAGCAGCGTTCATAGCAGTTCATCATTTACAGCAGTAGCAGTTTTTCGTTTGCAGTAGTTCATCAATCACCTCAGTAGCAGTTCATTAGTTTGTTCGGTTAGTTTGTAATTGCATCCTTTGATTTCTAATTTCATAGTCTAATCTTTATTTCAATTAGCAATGGAGTTTATTTCCCATCTAGTTCATCCATGTAATGTAAATATTTCTTTTGTCATTTCAATTCCATTTAGTTTAACTTCAGTCAATGAATCTTTTTATTTCTAATCTGTTTTCTTTCATTAGGTCATTATTTCTCAGTCTTTTAGATTCGTTAACACTAGAACCCAAGAGGATTAACCTCTGATTCTTGTCAATCGCCTGATTCCCATTTTAATTTAAAAGTGACCGACTAGGCATCTAAGACCTTTCTTGGATTCTCGGCCTAGAAGGTGCTAGAGGTCGTGTTCACACGGTTTTTGGGCTTTCCGAGCCCTGGCACGCCCGCACATCAAGACCTTACACCAGAGGTCTCGAGACCGTAGCATTTACGCCGGGAACAGGATCTATGTGATTTTTTGCATGCATAATGTACGTGTATGCGTGGAACATCTTATCCAACGGTCAGTTTCTCAAAATACATATTCTATGTTGGATTTTGCAAAGTATGAGTAAGAACCTTATGCAAGAACCATGTATTCATAAGAAAAAAAATACTTCTGTTGGTTTCATCCAAGTTGTGTATCATATGGTTCTCATCCATATTTTACAAAACTTAACATGGGGTTGGTATTTTGTGAAACTGGCCGTTGGAAGAGATGTTCCAAGTATACACATTATGTATGCAAAAAATTACATAGATTTGACGGTTGGTTTTTGAGAAAACATATAAATTGTTTAAATTGTGCCAATATAATCTCACTTTTTTTTTCCCAAAAATATGGCATTTTTAAAAAATTGACTATTGGATCAACGTGATTTTTTGCATGTATGACTTCCATAAGCGGAACATCTCATCCAACGGTCGTTTTTGAAAATGTCACCGTGAAAATTATTATACTTAGATGCTAAGAACTAATAGAATTTTTAATATTGAGATATTTTAAAATCTAACCGTTGGATCAATGTGATTTTTGGTATGTATGACTTACATAAATAGGATATCTAATCCAACAGTCGGTTGATCAAAATACTAATTTAATAATAAATAGTAATAATACTGTAAAAACTAAAAAGAAGATAACAAGTTGTGCTTAATTAATTTTTATTGCCACAAAGGCTGTGGTTAATTATGGGAAGTTGGTCAGAATTAAGTGCATACTTAATTTTTTTCATATATGCAGTTATGCACTATCTTGGTTGTCACCAAAGTGAATCATTAATTTTCATTTTTAAAAATTTTATCTCATTTTTTTTAAAAAAATAAAAATGAAAAACCGCAATCTAATCCGATCCGATTCTCAGGTTGGTCCCGATCCGATCCGAATTCAATTAGGATTGGACATGGTTCTAAAAAATCTAATCCAAATTAGGTCAGATCGGTCCTCATTTTCCCCAAATCCAATCCGATCCGAGTTGCATGTATAATGGAAAATTCATTATAATTTTTAATTTGAAAAATCAAAGTGATCACATATTTTGGGACATCCCAAAATGGAAAGATGATCACATAAATTGGGACTGAGAGAGTATATATATATATTTTTTTTTTTGAAGAAACTTAATAAATTTGTGCAAGAGTTTGTGTAGCTCATAATTCCAGTCCATACTACCATCTCAACTTCTACTAGCTAGGGACTTAGATTTGAATCCCAAATTCATCACACTAAGAAGAGTTTAAAGGAAATGAGAGGATAATATTATGTCATGTATCTCATAAGTACAACGGACATTTTTAAGATTAAAAAATCAGTTATTGAAGAAATTATAAATATTTCATTCCATACTACTACCAGCCTCGTGGATTGTGGAGGTTTAAAGGTGGGGATTTGGAGTTCGAATTTGAGCTCTACCTTTTAGAGAAATTAAAAAAAAAATAAAAATGTTACGAAGAAAACTTGGAACCTTATAACAATTTGGGGTGAAATGGTAGCTGGCCATAAGCAAGATTTCAGATTTTCCTCTCTTTTATTTTTTCTTTTTCACCTTGTCCTCTCTAATGAAGGCGGAACTCGAACTTAGATCTCTAGTACAACTATTAATCGACTTTACTGGCAGGTTAGCTAACACCTTCTTGTTGATCTTTGCCATTTCCTTAATAAATTCCATACAAATATCCTTTGAATATTACTCTCTTTTTTTTTTTTTTTTTTTTTTGGTACTCCCAAATAAGAAGCAACATACTTGATCCATACGTATATACAAAAGTTTAATTACATATTTTAGAGGAAAAAATAAGAAAAAGAGAGAATGAAAAAAAAAGATTATTTACCTTTAGAACGAACTTTATTTTATAAAAATGAAGATATATATCATTAGACCAACATGTTACCAGCCTTTTAAAAAAACACCACAACATACTGGCATTTGTTACACCCAACTAATTGCAATTCTCCTCCTCCAATCATTCCCAATTCCATTTATCAAGTGAGCAAGAAACCAACAAATGTGCCGGAAACAAGCACGAAATGGCCAAATGGGTTCCTAACATAAACATGGAACCATGAACGTAGTGCACCCTTGTCGTCATTCCAAATACCCACAAAGCAATTTTGATTTCTGCTTCCAAGAATCACAGCTGATTGGAGATATGCAGAGGCTGCATGCTTAACCAATTGCTTTCGAATAGAAATGTTTGAAGAATTGAAACTGGTGGCCCTCATGATGATTTGAAGAATCATATTGATGTGGTTGTGAAGTCAATATAATGTCTTTCAAGCTTGTATATTTGGGATCATCAATGTCAGAACCACCACTGGAAATGGATGGATAGGTTTTGAGTTTTAATTCATGAGGTGGTAATGTTTCTTGTTTGTAAATTTCTATGTCCATTGGTAAAAGCAAGCCATGGGTGGGTGATTTGGTGGTGGATATATGTACGTAGACGGCATATTTTTGGAGAAAGGTTGTGTTGGGAGGTTTTGAGGTGAAATGTCAATAGCTTGGTTTGGTTGTAGCATGGTCATAGATAGTATTTTTATTAGTGGTATTGTTGAGAGAGAGAGAGAGAGAGATTTGTGTTTCTAAGAGGTAATTTTTTCATGGGTGGTCCTTTATTATAGGACATTAATTTGACGTTGCTGGAATTAGTTCTTTTAGAACCTTGTACAAAAAACCATGATTCCATCTCTGGTGATTGATCAAGCTTGTATTTTAAATAGTTAATCGTTCAATAAAATCATTTACAATTTACATGTGAACAACTTCCTAAGAAGCACAACTTTGAGGGGCTTTTGAAGTCCTGGATTCTCTGTTTGAGTTTTTCTGTGCTAGGATTTGCTTGGGTACCTAAGATCGTGATTGCATTCTGTGTTTGAGTTTTTATGTGCTAGGATTTGCTTAGGTATCTAAGATCGTGACACATCACGATCTTAGGTATCCAAGCAAATTCAAGCATGGAAAAACCCAAACAGAGAATCTAAACTCCACTTACTGAAAAAAAAAAAAAAAAAAAAAAAAAAAAGAATCTAGACTCCTTGAAGGAACCTATTGGGATGGGTTTGGATAAGAATATCAATGTGTCACGATCTTAGGTACCCAAGCAAATCTAAGTACAGAAAAACCTAAGCAGAGAATCTAGGGAAGGGACCTATTGAGATGGGTTTGGGTAAGCATATAAAAGGGGTCGGGATGGGTTTGGATTAGGAGGTTAAAACCCAAACAAGGCCCATTGAGACAAATGGGTTGTAGACCTCTAGCAAAGTGTGTGAGCCCATTACAGGTCTCGTTTCATGTTCCACTGTTTTCCAAAGCAAAGATCGTTTTAGGAAACAGAAAGTAAAATTTGGAATGGGGTGCCATATGAGCTGATATTGTCAAGTTTAACATAATTAGCACCCAAACAATTTGCTCCAATAGAGTGCTATTTGCCTATTTGGGATGCCAAATTTTGGAAATGAAAGCCCTTACATACCGTCAAATTTGGCACCTCAAATGACACTTGCCACGTGTGCCAAATCAAACTCTCTTCAAAAAAGTGAAAAATGCCAAAATATAACATTAATACATTGGAGCACATAGATGCCAAAATTCAAATTTTGATTTTAGCATATCAAATGGCATGAATACGTTGGAGATGCTCTAATAGAACCATGTTTCAATGAACTAGATCCCCATATTCAACTTCAAAAGAAATTTCCACCCCCGCACGGCGGGAAAAATAATAAAAAAACAAAAAAAAATCTATCTCATAGTAGATGTTTTGGATGAGGTCATGTGATTTTTTCCATGTAAAAATTTCTTGTGTGATTTGTGTTTGAATTATTTAGATACAATAATATATACATATACATACATAGTAAACATTTTCAAGAAGCTGTATACATTAAAGTGATTTGATTTTTGGGTTAATTGTATAAAGACCTATTCAACTCTCCTCTCAAATTGTATTAAGAATTCACCTCAGGAAATTGATGATTGAGTTTAGATTTGCTGGTAATGAATAGAAATATTAGGACCTTCCAATATCTAATCCAACGCTAAATGGCCTAGATTGGTCATTAGTGCCCCCACCCAAAAAATAAAAAATAAAAAATAAAAAGGAAGAAGACATGCAATGTTTTCTGCTAGCTTTGTCCAATCTGATCAGCCGAGCCCATAAGACGGTTTGCAGTAAAATCTTCCTCTCTGAAACTTTAGACCAGGACAAGCCCAAACGTACATACTACCTCAATTCCCTTTGTTGGATTGAACTCCAACCCGTATTAAGTCTCCGTTTGTGTCAGTTTTTTCTAAAATCACTTTTGAAAAATTATCTCTTTATATATTTTTTTAAAGTTATGTTAAATTATATTTTCACATATTAAAATTTTCATTCTAAAAGTGATTATGGCAAGATTTGGCCGCCCTAGCTTTTGCCACGACCACTTCTTGTATAAAAATTTTGTCAGTGATCCTATAACTCCTCAAGTCGTCTGAAAATGACTATCAACCCATCTCTTAGCTTTTGCCACAACCACATTTTTTTTTCCCTTTAATTTTCTAAATTTTTTCGAGTTTGTAAAAGAGGATAAGAAAAGAATAGAGCAAAAGCTTGGCATGGCATAGGAGAGCGACTGCACATATATATTGTATCTCTTCTCAAACAAGTGTTCATTGGATTGGATCCATGATAAGGAGTGTGTATCTATGAAAATGTGCTTATTTGAATAAAGTAGATATCCTCATCGAAATTCTTCTTCAACTTTAAAAAAGTGAAAAGCAGAAAAAAAAAAATTTTTATATAGCTACTTTTTTTTTTTTTTTTTTTTCCAATTTTATAAGAATTATAATCTTGAATATTCTGGGAAGTGGGAAGGTTTTGAAAATCAGCTATGGTAGCAAAGGAAAAGGTGGAGAAGGAGAAGTTAGAGATCATTTTGTATTGAAATTTTGGAGGAATTTTTTACTACTTTGTTGGATATCTTTCTTAGGAAATGACATTTTTACACAACATTAAAGTTTATTGTGATTCAATGCTTTGTTTCTAAAACTATCGATCGTGAAAACTTGTGATATTTTGAAAGAACAAGAAAAAATAACAATTTTTCACAATAACATTTTTGATAAATCAATTGTTGAATCACTATGAATTTGAGCATGCATAGAAAAGATATTAATTCCAACCTTCAATTTTTGAAAATATATTTTGTAATTGACCCTAACAATTACAAAATAAACCGTTGAATTTATTTTTGATAAATCAACCTTATCTTATATTAGTCCCGTCAAGACAGAGTTCTCCAATGGTGAGTTGGATATAATTTTAACTAATGACACTGTATAAAGTAACCGTTCTCGATCAAAATTTGAATTTCTATAAATACTCTCCCATTTGTCAAGTTGAAACTTAAAATATTAAGGGATAAAAGAATGGAAACATGTGTCTTTGACAAAATAAAGTTAAAGATATATATTTCATTTCATGGACCTGAATCAGTTGCCACAAGCATTAGTGATTGATAGGTTCTTTTGAACCTTTCATGTGGAAAAAAAAAGGAGCATGCACCAAGCCTAGAAATGGGATTTTGAGAAAAGGGAGGATGGTTGAATCCATGGAGAATGGAATGTAAAGTGGTGGCATTGCTAGCTGCTAGTAGTGTAATGGAACAAAAGAAGTGCATGCATATGTGTGGTCCTTAACTTTGCTTTATACATGTAAAATGTATAAGTCTATGAAAGGCAAATAAAGCTTGTTTGTTTCCATTCCTCACAGAGAGCCATCACCATGTGCTTTCCCATTGAGGGAGACTCATCATAATTATTGATCCAGAAAGCTTCCAGGTATTGGAGAGATTATATTGAATCTATATATATATATATATATATATATATATATCTCACAATAATATATTGCATTCCACCAAGTGATGAGAGAGAGAGAGAGAGAGAGAGAGAGAGAGAGAGTGAGTTTCATATAAAATGTTAAAAGATTTTTTTTTTCCTATATAATTGTCTATAATCTATTCATTTTTTAAGGACATATATGGAATAATTTTTTCCTTTTATTTTCATGAAGACAATTATTTTTCCTACTCTATCTTCAAATATTTTTGTAATTTTGTTTTCAATTTTGATTTCAAAAAAGGATTGTTCAACTGGTTGCTCAAAATAGTGAACTGCGTTAGGTGGCAAGAATGCCTAGAGCTCTTTTTCTTCCATGCCTTGTTAAATTTGACTCCCTTTTCTGGAATAGGCAAAATGCCTAGTGTTTTGGCCAGTACATTGGGGAGATTTCTATTCTTTAATTTTTTGGGCAAGCAATATACATTAGTAGATTGATTGAGTTAATGTTTAGTTGTTAATGGGGAAGGAAATAATTAACAAATGAGTCGATTCTCATACATGATGAATAAAACCCAAAATCTCATTCCATAAAGGGAGAGACATGAACGAATGCAGTTTGTAAAAGCATATTTCAATGTCCCTTGCAAATTGAATTGCCTAATTATGTTTAATAGAAAATTTAACATACAAAATCATCATCACGAATGGGATCATTATAGAAAATGACAAATATCCATTTTATAAAGGAGAATTTGGCCAAAGGTCCTCATTTAGAAGATTTTCATGCCAAAAGTCATCTTAACAGATTTTTCTTTCCAAAAGTCATTTTGGCATGAACTAGACAAAAATACCCTTCCTTCCTAACAACCTTCAACGCCACCTACACCGCTAACCCCCGAGTTCACTACATCACACCCCGAAGTTCACTACGCCGGACCTCAGAGTTCCTACGTCGGACCTCGGAGTTCACTATGCCGGAATTCCAAATTCCTACGCTAGAACCCCGAGTTCCTATGTTGGAATCGCAATTCACTACATCGAAAAAAATTTAAAACAAAAAACAAAAAACAACAATCTCTTTCTTTTTTCTCCATATTCTCACCAACCAAACAAAAAATTAATTTTCACTACGCTTGCAAAAATAAATACTTTTTCCTATATTTTTCTAGCAACCAAACAGAAAAAATGTTTCTTTTTCCTACATTTTCCTAGCAACTAGTAGACGTGCTTCTCTCTTTGTCCGGCGATTCGGTGATTACTGCAACATTAGTGTCGCGAGATCCAATGGTTGTGCTGTCTTTCTACACCGAAGATGGGAAAGAGCTCGCCAGAAACGTTGTGCTTCTCTCTGTTTTCACTTTCATTATTCTAGATCCCGCTAAATCTTGATTTTATTCGTTATTCGTTATTTTGCTTGTTTTTGTTTATTATCAATCATATAGATGCTGAAAATTTGCCCATAACTCAATCAGACGCCCAAATTAGAAATTGGGGAATCCTCAAAAATCCTCTATGAGATTTGCATGGAAAATAGAGACAATGATGAAACGTTCAGAATCGAACCCTGCGGCCACTCATTTTGCTCTGATTGCATAAGCAAGCACGTAGAATCAAATATCCAAGACAATATAAACAGAATTACGTGCCTAAGTTTGAATTGAAGACTTCTCCGGTGAACCCTAGGGGTTTGATGTAGGCTTCTCTACGACATGCGATGGCTTCAATCTTCGGCAAAGCTCAGATCTAAATGTGCCGACCGGAGTTGCTCACTCGACGCCTGATCTTTGGGGAGAAGAAAGATCAGTTTAGATAATCGCTGTGAGATTATTGATCCTGGTCACGACGTGAGTGTGGATGCGGAGAGCTCCAAATCAAAGAGAAAGAGGGAGAAGCAGAGAGAGGAGATATCAGATCTGACATTCGCATGAGAAGAAAAAAAGAAAATGAAAATGAAGATCGTGTCTATGAGGGTAATTTTGTCACCCATAAATATAGATTATGTAAAAAAGGACTTTACGCTTTAAAACTTCTTTAGTTAGGACTTTAGGAAGAAAAAAAGGTATAGGTGAACTTTAGCCAATAGATAATTTTGAAATAGGACTTTTGACCAAATGAATATCTCTTTTATGGGTAAATGATGGCTTAGAATTTGTGATGGTTACATATTAAGAAATCTTAAAACTGATTTTGCTTTTTGACAGCCATTTATGGTGATATATAGTTTCAAATTTCTAAATAACCCCATTTTAGGAGATAGTTTTACAACTCTAAATGATATAAAATAATTCATGGAGCCATTCAGTAATTGTGGGTGTCCAAAAACGCCCCCCAAGTACTTGTCTGAGATCAATTATGATACACCATAGTGGGTTTTCTTGACAAACATTATTGTAAAAGATTTTTGTTGTCCAAATTATTATAGCATCCATAGAAAAACATCAAGTTTTTCTAGTCAATTTCATACTCAAGATGGTGGCCCCTTGGAGGATTGCAGCTCTAACAAAAGAGAAGCTTAAAAGCCTATTAAGCAGGGATCTTCCAGAAAAAAAGAGTAAAAAAAGAGAGGTAAACATCATCTAATTACATCTCTAGGGTTGCTGGCAACAAGCACCTGCTTGGATTAAATACCATGATTTTTGGCATACATGGTGTGTAGAGGCAGGACATCTAATCTTAAAGTTCATTTTTTAAATATATAGTGCGAACTTTACATTCGGTGCACCTTATATTAAAAAATCTGTTAGACTGAATTGTTAATTTTTACAGTATATATAATTAAAATTAAGTTGTTTTACAGTACACTTAGACATTTTTTTTAATAATTACTCCAGCTAAGAAACGATACATGCCCTCCTGACAAATATGGTTAAAAAGAACCACGAGAGCCCCGGAACCCAAACTCCCAAGCCCACCCGTTGACCCACTATAATCAAGTACGATCAATTATGCACTTAATTCAGACCAACTTTCCATAATTAACCTCAACTTTAATAAAGGTTGTGGCAATAAAAATTAATTAAGCACAACTTGTTATCTTCTTTGTTATTTGGCCTAATAAGTGGTATTGGAGCCATGTTACGATCCTGGGACTTGTGGGTCAAAGAAGAAAAGCACACCAAACAAGAATCATACAAGACACAAAGATTTATGTGGTTCACCCAAAATTAGGATTACGTCGTCCACGGAGTTGCAGCAGTTTCACTATTTTAGAGAACAGTACAAGAGGGTGCCAAATAACAACATCATCAATCCCAATAAGAAGCTACAATATATATAACCAAACCGATTCATAATCCCAAGCCATCACAAACTCTATTACATATAACATATCCCAACATACTTCTAGAATATCTCAAACTCTAACTAGTATTATCTAGAATATTTTAGATGCCAACAAATTTCTAATAATTGGACCATGGATCGAATATACAACTAGGCTCCACAAAGTCCAATAATGGTGGTGTCAGTGTTGGAAAAAAGGACTTCGTTCCATTTTTTACCCATGGCAAAGACAAACCAAGAGGAAGATTCAAAGGCATCTTCTCTTTATTGGGCTTGTTGGATGACATTGAACTCCAATTTGGCCTTAAAGG
This sequence comes from Hamamelis virginiana, assembly GCA_017140935.1. NCBI lineage: Eukaryota > Viridiplantae > Streptophyta > Magnoliopsida > Saxifragales > Hamamelidaceae > Hamamelis > Hamamelis virginiana. The sequence continues at coordinate 76,464 of JAESVK010000155.1, read as the reverse complement.
TTACTCCTTTCACGTTACAACTTTCCAAAGGAAGTTATCCCAAAAAAAAAAAAAAAAAAAAAAAAAAAAAAAAAAAAAAAA
>JAESVK010000155.1:64186-76283 GCA_017140935.1 Hamamelis virginiana | reverse complement strand
CCCCTCCTATTTCACCTTCCCCATTTCCCAAAAAAAAAAAAAAAAAAAAAAAAAAAAAAAAAAAAAAATGATGGAAAAGAATGAGGGAATCTAGGTTTGGCTATTGCAAGGGTGGGATGTTGAAATTTTAGGTGATAGTGCTATGTGTCTAGACACACTAAATAAATTAATTGCTTGATTTAATTATTATGGTTAATTATCTTTATAATGTGAGCATTTTTAAGGAAAAACTACTAAACCCATATGTAAGAATTTCTTAAATAATGAATTATTTTATAAATTAAAAATTAAAAATTTTTTAAAAAATTATATTTGATTGTAATGAACCTTTGAAATAACTTGCTATTGTTATAAAAATAAATAAACAAATAAATAAATAATGTCATGTGAGTTATAAATCAATTGCAGGTTTAATAAATCTTTGAAATCAGTCTCCTCATGACCTCATCTCTTTAAAAAGCAAAAATCAATTTGAACTTTTATTAAACACCAAATTGGTCAAATCAACAGTTTTAAAAACCACCACACACTGAAAAAATATTGACTTATATATTTTATTGAAATGTTTATAAGGTCCAAATCATTTACTCATCTATGTCAGGCTACCTACCCTACAAATATTTTATTTGTTTCCCTTTTTGGCCCCAAATGATTACAAATTTACAATAGAATAAAATTATGCCCTTGCTATATATAGAGATTATCCATTAAGGTCAGGATCTTAAGCTTAATTTAAGGTCCACTTTTCACTGGAATTGCCATATATGTAGTTGTTGGTTTGTGTTGATTTCAATTCTGTAAGAAAGTATTTTAAACCTTTTATGTAATTTGAGAGATTATCAATCTATTTAAAAAACCAAAGATTTTTTTTTTTAAATTACAGATAAGGAAAAAATTTCAAATAGGCTATAAGGTAAGTGGTATTGAAAAGGCATGGTTTGTAATCTTGATTTTGCAAATAATATTGGAGGGCCCCCTTAATAAGTACGCATTAGTAGAACTAGCTTGTTGAAACTATAATAATTATGCCACACATCATTAATTTGTTTCCCTAAATTAGAAACTATAATAATTATGCCACACATCATTAATTTGTTTCCCTAAATTTAGAAAATTAACGGATTAACGTACCATTTTTGGATTTCTTTTAAAGGTTTTTATTTAATTTATTTTATTAGGACCTTGTATCGTTTCTGATAAGATTGATTCTAGATCCCATTTCTTTCTCTCTTTCTTTTTTTTTAAAAAAACTCCATAATTAACCTTCCCTAGCTCATAAGAAAGAAAAAAAAGAAAGAGATGCCATCAAGCTAAGAATATATATATATATACACGAGTCCCGTTCCTGTGAGGCTTCCCTATACGAAGACTTCGCCTTTTGGCCAAGGTAAAATGGGTATTTTGAAAAACAGGCTTTTGAATTTAATATTCTTCGTATGTATGATAGGTATTCCAAAAATCACAGTAATTGGACCACTAGTTTCCGAAATACAAACTGTTAAGCATTATATATATAGGTATTAAATTTTTCACAATTCGTATTTAAGAAACTAGTGGTCCAATCACTGTGATTTTTGGCATGCCAATTATACATAGAAAGAATATTAAATCCAACAGTCAGTTTTTTAAAATACCCATTTTACATTGACCAAAAGACCAAATCCTCGTACAAGAAAGTCTTCACAGGAACGGAACTCTATACTATATATATCAATACATTACATTAACTGTTGCTTCTCTTTTACGAAATCAAGTAAATTGATCTTGGGTCATGTATCCAGTAGTGAAAGCAAAACACCATCTTACCAGGAGCATTATGGTTTATCACCATCTTACTATGAGCATTATATATGGTTTACTTTTTATTTATTTAGTAGCATATCCTTTGCGTTTGATCACATCCTTCACAAGTACATTTCTCTACTAGTATTCTAAAAGAGCTAGATTTTTCCGAGGGTTTGTTTGGTTATTGAATTATTTTTCTGTGGCAAAGGATTAGGAATTTCTTGCAGATGCAAAGAACATGCTAATTCTCTCTCTCTCTCTCTCTCCTTTTTTTCATTATTTTAGACCATATACATTAGTAGGGTTACTGGTGCAATTAAGAACGTCATTCATGAGGAATGGAAACCAGAACCTCATCCCACAAGGGAAATAAATGAATCACTACACCAAATCTCAAGTTCGATTTAAACCTGATTTCAAGTTACCATTAATTCTTTAGTCACATATTACAATCTTAGTGAGTAGATCGATCCTTATGGTGAAAATGCAACTATTGTAAAAGCAATCACACCTAAATACCAACTAAAACAATGGAGTAAAATAATAATTTGTACTTGAGCAAAGACAAACTATACAAAAATCATGAGTTAAACATAAATTATATACAAAAATGATCCAGTCGTCGGCATATGCTTATAAAAGTTTAGGTAAGCATAAAATCCATAGATAATTGTGGGATACATATTTTTAAAAATTGACCGTTTGATTAGATGCTATACTTATACATGTCATCTCTACCAAAAATCACAGTGATTCAATGGTCTGGTTTTCGAAAATGTGAAAGAAAAAAACTGTAACAGATTTCTTCGGTCACAATTTTTCATAACTATATTTTGAAATTCTAACATTAGATAACCGTGATTTTTGGCATGCATGACATCCATAAGTATAGTAACTAATATAACGATCAGTTTTTAAAAATATATATCCCACAATTATTTATTGCTTCATACTTTCATAACTTATGTAAGCATATGCTCAATAGATCAGGACTTAAATTATATGTACATCTTTTAGACACCATTTGAATCTATAAAGCAAAAATAAATAAATTTATTAATTAATTAAACAAATATATTCCACTCTTTAATCTTATTAACTTCTTTTCTTTTCTTTTTTTTCCATCCTTCCTAGTTCTCAAGTTAATGTTTTCAACTCGAAAAAGTACTTAAAAGAAAAGGAAAGTGCAAAATTAAAATTACTTTAGAATGAAATTTAATTTTAAATTTTCTATAATTTTCTTCACTTTTTCTGGGATCCAAACACACAACGCATGGATTCTTGTGAAATTATCTTTTCCCCTTGGAAGTAGCAAAGATATACTGTCCAACTCAAAGGGAAAGTATTGTACAAACACCAGATCCGTGCAATGACTTTGGGGATTGCTTGCTTCATCGATCAAAACTAGTCTGGATCTTACAGCTACTTTCGTAGTAGCGCGTGGTGGGAACGCGCGGGCAGTGTTGGTGTTCATGCATGCTGCTCGCATTTTATGTGTCTCTCTTAATTAAGGGAGGCAAATTAAAGTTGCTGTATTACAAGGTCAACTGGTTAAGTATTTATTAGGACACCATATATTAAATGAAAGGAAGTAGATTTCATTGTGAGAAAATTCCATTCCACCTTCCTATTCGTCATTCATCTTTGTATTAGCTTCTTAGTGTATCTAATCAACTTAGAATAGATATTTCTAGAAATCGACCGTTGAATTTGATGTTCCACTTATACTTATCATAAATGCAAAAAATCATGTTAATCCAATGATCCATTTTTTTTTTTAATTTTGAGAAAAAAAATTATAAAAAATTATGAAAAACTATCAATGTCCTTATTTTAAAAAAAAAAATCGACCGTTGGATCAATGTGATTTTTTGCATTCATGAAATGTATAAGTGGAGTATCAAATCCAAAGGTCTTCGGTATCTGTGCTGTGCAAGAAGATTAATTCTGCCAAATTCTAAATATCTTTTTCCGCAAAATTCTTTCTTTTTCTTTTTCTTTTTCTTTTTTTTTTTTAAAAAAAAAAAACATATATATATATTTATATATATATATATATTTTTTTTTTTTCTTTCCATTGTAAAACTAATAAAGGCAATCGAACTGTTCTCTCTAATATTGGAGGCACATTTTAGTAAATATGATAACATAAGCTTAATTAACTTACCATACCTTAGGGTTTGTTTGCATTAGCTTTTCTTTAAATCACTTTTGAAGTTCAAATTTCACTTAATCTAAGAATCGGAGTGACATTCACTTCTAAACAACTTGAGTAGTGATAGGATAATTGGTAAAAAAATTTATACTAGTAGTAGTGATTGTAGCAAAAGTTAGAGCTCCTAGGGAGCTCCAACTTTTGCTACAATCGCTTCTAGTATGAAAATTTTGATACGTGAAGACATGGTTTGAACACAATTTTGAAGAGATATTGTGAACCATCGGAAATTTGATACATCCGCATTAGCGGAATTGAGTTTTTGAAAAATAAAAAGAGTCGCCATCTTATATTTAAGGAATAAGGAAACCATAAAAAATGTTTTATTTTTTCAAAACAAAATAACTCCATATTTTTGGAAAAACTTGATCAACAACCAAAAATGAATTCGAGACTGGATTATGACGTGGGAAGGTCTCAAGAATACAATCTTGTAGGCACTTACTTCACTTTAATTTACTTTGGCTATTTAAAATCTCATGCACATGACTCTTATTAACTAAAACAAATAATAAAAAGAAAATCAAACAAAATCCTAAAAACCTAAGATACTTAGTATCCTAGGATGGAGTTGAGCTCTATTAGCGCATACGTATCTTACTAGTTTCCTGGTAAGCTTCAAAGTCCATGTAGTTCGAACTAACATAGGACTTATCCAATTGTAAGGAACTACATTCATGCAAATCCTTATCTAAAAGTTTATCTTTCAATAATCCAACTCATTTAAAACTCCATTCTAGAGAGACTTTGTTTTGAAAAATAACTCTTTATTTCAAAAGATAACTTTGATTTTGAAAATATTTCATATTCCAAAAAAAATATGAAATTTTGAAAATAACTCTTTCAAAGAGTGTTTGACCTTGAAGAGAACTTTTTCTCAAAGAATTTTATTTTTATAAAAACACTTGAAAACAAAATTTTATTTGAATGAAACTACTCAAAAAAAAAAAAAGAATTTTATTTGAAAATAAATTCATTTGAAAAATATGTCTCCCAAGATTAGAATTCTAATAAAGTTAAAGGAATTGATCATGATTTACAATAAAATAGGATTTCTAAACTACACTTAACCTAATTGTATTTAGAGGCTAGTTCTAACCTAAACTAGGGTTAAATGTGAACCTAATCATGTTTCCAAGTTAATATACAATTCTGGACAGTAACTAAAATATATAAAAACATGCTTGAAAAATATGCTAAATGCATGCAAAAAATGTGAATCTCTAACTTAATAATTTATAAGGGACATAGAGTATAATTTCTATATTAAAATGACCTAACAAATGGATTTAAACCATATTTTTAAGCTATTTTATATTATGGACAGAATATTAAATTTACTTAAACCCATGATTTAAATATTCTGATCATCCTAAAAATCATTAAAACAAAGCTAACTAATGCAATCCTATATGCTAATATGCAAAACAATGTATGAAACATGCAAAATATGAGGTAAGTCCCTCAAAATATGCTAATATGCAAACTAACATGCTATCAATATGCATAAACACATGGGAAGAGACTTACCTCATGCAATGCTCCCTCATTGCACAAGGTAAGTCCCTCATTGCATAAACACTAGGGAAAGGACTTACCTCAATATGCACAAACATTCAATGATGAATAAACACAATGGAAGGGACTTACCTCATGCAATGCTCCCTCGTCCACAATTGTATATCTCAAGCAATCAATTCAATCATCTCATGTTTAATTTTATCATTCTAAACATAAACATATAATAACTCTAACTCCTATTCATGCTTACTAAAATAGAAAACAAAGTAAATCCCAACATGCATGCTAAAAACAGAAAATAAAACAACTTCTTATCATGCTCCTATATACAATATTATAATCCTAAACATAACAAGAAATCCTACCATGCTTTCTAACATAAAATAATATGCCTACTAACATGAAAAAATGACTTGCTTATGAATTTCATAAGATAAATGAAAAATGTGGAGGGATTAGATGAATTGCTTATGAATTTCATATTCACCAAATCTCATGGTAATCCAACGGTCAATTTCTGAAAAATGTCAAGGGTCAAGAGTCGACACCGACGGAGATGTAGTGAAATTCAACATTAAATCTAGGCTTCATGAATATTATATGAATTTCACTGAAATATCTTTTAATTTTTACTTGGATATATGTAACATTCCTTGTGAATACACTCTTTTATTTGATTTTATTGATGTAAGTACAATGTAAATATATATTTTTAGCATGTTTTTTTCTCATTGTTTTAATATTTTATTCTCCTTTACTTTTTTGTCCGAGTAGTGAAATTCAGAATTAATATAGTGAAAATCAACACCAGTATAGTGAAATTCATTATAAAATGTAGTGAAATTCAATACTGGTGTAGTGAAATTCATCCAAAATGCAGTAAAAAAGAAAAATCTACCATTACAAAAATTAAATTTAAATTTATAGGACTATAAGCATTAAAAAAAAAAAAGCCTAAATAGGACTTATTAAATTAAAAAAGAAAATCCAACCAAGGAATTTATGCAAGGAACGGAGCCATCCCTGGCTATAGGCAAGGGAGGCCAAGGCCTAGGGCCCCTAAATTTTCTTATAAAAAAAATCTCAAAAGACTATTAACCATACTATTCGGCTCTCTTTTTTTTTTTAAAATCCCTTTTCTACACCCAAAAGACCCTGACTATGCATCTTTGATTAATGATTTTGCAGCTTAAAATGCGAGAAGAGATATATTGAAGCAATGATATTTCAGGTAATTAAATAAAATAAATAAACAATACTTTTAAATTTATAGTTTTATTTTTCCGTAAGATTTATAATCTTGTTTTTTCATTTGGAATGCAAAAGAAGAAGTGAAGAGATTCTATTTTAATGATTGATGGAGATAGAGATCTTCGTTAAAGGGCTCAAGTATATTATACTATTTAGCCTCTCTTTTTCGTTGTTGCGTTTTCTTGTAGTATGTGATTTTTGTTGATTTCTTAGTAGCATTGTTCAATGATTGTTTGATATATTTATGGAAATATAGTTTAATTATATTCATTTTAATGGAATATGTATATGATGATAATTGATTGTTGCAAATTGTGAATTGATTGTTGCGGTATAGTTGTAGGCTTTTAAGTAAAGCTTAGGAGAAATTAAGGTCCTAAAACCTTGCATGTATTTTTTTTTTTTTTTTTTGTTAGTAAGTAATTGGGGCCCATTTTAAGAAATTGCCTAAAGCCCCCAAAATCTCAGGGACAGCCCTGACAACAAACTGGTGTAGAATAGGACTTTTGGCCAAAAAAACCCACAAATAAATAGGTAAGAGGACACATCAATTAGCAAAATAAATAGATTATTAATCTACTCAGAGGTGGAACCAAGGCAAAGGAAAGGGGGGCCATGATTGCGTCACAATCATGCTTTGTTTTACAGCATTCAGAGGCTAATTTCAAGGATTTTACATCGTAAGTACTTTGATTTAGTTAATTTTAGTGTTAATGTGTGTTTTGTGTTTTTGTAGGTAAACATCACCAAAAACCCAGAGTTTTATGGTCAAAACGGGTGCACGAGAGTGGAGCACACATAAGAGGGATGCCAAGATGGTTAGGAAGCAAGTTGAGAAACTAAAGGAGCAAAAATAAAGAAAACACCTGAAACCTATCTATAAGCCTATCTATAGGCCTATAGATAGGTCCTTCCGCATATGGAATTTTTACACATCTGCAAAGTGACCTATCGATAGGGTCACCAAGACTATCAATAGGTGACCTAGCCTATCGATAGAGAAGAGTTCGGGACAGTTTCCTATTTCAAACAGAAGTTTATTTTGGCAGTTCTTTGCATGGAAAAACATGTGGGACCAGCTTTGAGGGTTTTCTAACCTATAAAAGCAACCTTTTGGGACTGAAAGAGGGGACTCTCTCCTTTGGATACATCTTGGATCTTGGATCTTGGAGGCTAGACCTAGGATAGACTCTCTCTCTCTCTTCTCTCTCATTCTCAAGGGATTCTTGGTTGTATAGGGAAGGAATGAAGAACTGTGACAACTCTCCTCTAACCATGGAATGCTAGGTTTCTCTCTTGGGTTAAAGATGAAGCTTCTCTCCATTCTACCGCGTTCGTAGGTTTGGTTTTGGGTTTTATGTATATTTGTGGTGATTGTACAATATTAAGGATATTGCCCTTATACAATATAGTTTTGAATGTTTTCATCTATCAATATAGTTGTTTTATGTGATTTCAATTATATTTGTTGTACAATGGTTCTTATCAAACATGTATATGTGAAGCAATATGGTTCATGCCCCACTTGGATGGTTTGTGCATTCTCGTTTGACAATCCATGTCTTAAAGGGATGATTCATGCTTAATTCATATATGCATGATTATCATTGATGGCTTATTCTTGTAGTTTAAATCATCACTACCATGAATATTCATAAACCCTAATCAACCCTATTAATGCGATTGATGCGAGTTAAGTGGATTCGAAAACCCAAGGCTTTTTATTATTTGTTTTACATTCTTTAGTTTAAACAACCAACCAATCATCAAATCAAAGATTGCTAGCTTAACTAAAATCGAATTCACTTTAGTTTCTCATAACTTAGCCTTTAGTCCCTAAGGATCGACACCCGTGCGAAAACCACGATTTCAACGAATTGAGGTTACAAGCACGAGTACTTTATAAATTTAAATATTGATCAAAAATAAGGAAATAACCTCCCTTGTTTGGGCTGATCAAATTTTGGTGCCGTTGCTGGGGATTATAGCACGATTATAAGAATTGTAGTGATTTTAGTTTTAGTTGTAGTTTTAGGATTTTTTTTTTCTTTTATCTTTTTAGGTTTTTGCTTTCCTTTGTCTACTAATCTTTCGCTTCCCTCTGTCAAGATTGTTTGTTTTATAGGTATCAATCCGGATTTTGCGCGATAAGGCCAAAAAGGCTAAATTGCTAAAAAAATTTAATTGCCCAGGTACTAAAGTTTTGGATAGGACCGCGTAAAAACTAGCAAATGGGATCAAGGGGAGTTCCTTCTCACCTTATTCTTATTCTTTTTATTTTGTGTGAATTGCATCTCTTGCATTACATCTAGTTAGGAAGTAGTCTTTGTCCTTCAATCTACCTAAGAAATGAGGTGTGTATGAGGTCGATAGTAATTTTATGATGAATCAGCAAGTGGCAGCGTTGTCCAAGAAATTGGATCAATTGCTTGCCGCTCAAGGCCAACTACCTAGGATACCTCATTTCCCTATTAACGAGGTCTGTGGGATTTGTGTGGAAATAAGCCATGACACATTCTCTTGTCCTATGGCTAATCAATACCTAAAGTTCATTCAGGCGCAGGTAAATGCAACCCAAGAGTTCTCTAACTCTAGGAATGACCCGTATTTTAATTCTTTCAATTTGGTTTGGGAGATTTACCCTAACTTGCATTGGTTTCAACCCTTTCAAGGGTTAAGCAGTCAGTTTTACCAACCATCTAGGGAAAATTTTTGTTGGGAGAATTCCTATGTTGATCAATCTTATAAACCTCCCCATCTCCAATCTCAATACCAAAGTGTCAATCCACCCCAACCACAACAACCCCAAGGGAGTTCCGACTTTGAGGACAAGGTTCTCAATGCTTTAAAGAACATAGAGGCCAATCGTCAACTTCTTTATTCTCATTTTCAGTCTATAGCTAATTTAGAGCAGCAAGTGGGGCAAATCGCAGCAACTCTTAGTTGTCATGAGAAGGGTAGACTTCCGAGTCAACTTGTGCATAACCCCAAGGGTACATTTGTAGGTGAGAATTCTTATTCGCAATACCCTCATCACCATGAGGAAGTGAAGCTGATATGAGTTTAAGGAATGAGACGGTCATTGTTACTAAAGTTAGGGGGGAATCTAGTGAAAGTGAGATAGGAGTTGACTATAGAGTCCCCGAGGTGGTAGAACTTAATGGACAAGAGGAGCTTACTAGTGAGAGAAAGATGCAAGAGGTTAGTGAGTCCGAGAGCATCAGGGAATTAGGGAAAGAGGTTGAGAGGGCATTACCATACACTGCATGCTTTAATCCATTTGATGTATGCCTTCCTCAATGTGATGATATTTATGTGGACCTTTCTATTTCTACGACTAATAAGCTTTTCGAGTCCACACTCTTCCTAGGCACCCTACCTTGGAGGCCTAAAGGCAAGTTATTTTCCCTCAGGATTCCTATTCTTCAATCAACTTCCTTAACTAAGTTTCTGTTATGTTGATTGAAGCTTTTACCGGCTAAAATTGTAAAACATAAACTTATTTTCGGAAGGAGACCAAACGAGAAGGAACAAGTTTTGATTTATTTTATGTGATTTGATTTCTTCCTTTCTATTGCATTTTGTCTGTTATGCTTTCTTGTGATTTACATACATTAAGGACAATGCATGATTTAAGTTGGGGGAGGAATAAATTAAATTTTTGAAAAATTTCAGTCATTCCCTTAAGCATTGAGTGATTTTTGAACTCGTTTCAATATGTGTATGCTTTTATAAGTCTACCAATCTCTGAGTCATGGTTTGTTTTGAGCTTATGCATATGTGTAGGTGAATTTCGGAATTGCACATGCACGAATCATTCATGACATTTTATGAGCGAAAGAGTGCCTTGCTTAAATTTGTCTATTCTTGTTTCATCCTTCACCTTTTGTCTCAATGTAAAAATTCTGTTTTTATCTTCTTTTTCTTTCTTATCTATTCATTCCACATCCATGTTTTATGTTAGTTTAGCATTTGCATGATGGATAATTTTGTTGTGCATTATTTAAACATTTGTGAGTCATGGAAAAGGATCATAGGCCATTTTTTGTTTATTTGAGCTTAAAATTCTTTCATATTTATTTTGCCATTCTCACCTAGTTTGAGCCTTCAAGTTTTTTTTTCTTGGCCAGCTTAGGGAGCCTAAAGGTAGAGATTAAGTGAATCAATTCTTGGTTGGAGAGTCGTTTTTGAGTCTTTGAGTCTTTTTTTTGTCTTTTGGTAGTTTGTGTGCCATGTTTCAATATTAAGCAGTTTTCTTTTTGAAAAGGAATTGAAATTTGTAATATGGATTAAGCAGTTTTCTTTTTGAAAAGGAATTAGAATTTGTAATATGGGTGATGAAAAGGGTTGAATAATGCATCTTCGAAAAAAAAAATATGATGAAAGAAAGAAAGAAAAAAAGGAAAGAAAGAAAAGAAGAAGCATAAAAACAAAAAAAGAGTCTGCTTATGTATTACTCCTCTGAAAGCTGAAAAATAAAGCTAAATTCAAGTTGGAGGGGGTGAATAAAAAAAGAAAGAGTTCAAAAGTGAATGATGCAACAAGAATAAAAACCCAGAAACCTTTTTATTCCAATCTTTTATGAGCTCAAGTGATTTTGCTAAAGAGCATGGTACATTGTTGTTAGTCATTGTGGGTTGGATTGTGTGTTTTTGGTCATTTTGTGTCTTTTGAGTACTTTTTATACGTTTTATCTTGTTTCGTTTTATCTTTTTATTCCAATCTTGTTTTGTTTTAGGTATGTTGGATTATGTTGCAACTTTACCATTTATTATGCATATGTGTGTTAGTTTCATTCTCTTTCACCATTCTTTTTGAACTTCTATTCCGCAGTAATGCTGTTCTTCTTTGTTTTTCTTATCTTTTGTGTTTTATTTCTTAGCTTTCATTCTCTTCGTTCTTCCTTTTTACCGGTTCATTCATTTAAGCTTGATTATTTGATGGTTTGGATTGTGATTGCGTGATTCTATTTCACTGCACAAGGATTTCGCTTATTCAATGTTAGTTCAATGCATTGCATGGTTTATGAGTAGTTAGATTGCTTAGCCCACTGTTTTGAAATATGTTTATCTTGATCTTTGTGAATAAGGGGAATGTACTGAGATTGTCATGTTTATGGGTGTCATTTCTACAAACCCTCATGAGACTATAACTCATCCACTAGGGGGAGCCTAGGGGTTTAAAGGCTTATTGCATATGCTAAATGCAATCGCGTTTCCCTGCGAATAATGGCTTTCATTTAGTTTTGATTTTTTTGGTAATTTGATAATTTGTTTGTTTTTCAGTGTCATTTATCTCAGTGTTTGCTAGGGACTAGCAAAGTCA
>JAESVK010000155.1:46504-58799 GCA_017140935.1 Hamamelis virginiana | reverse complement strand
ATATATAATGTCAAATCTAGAACGCGTATCAATTCTAGATTCATATATATATATTTGCCTCTGGGAGCGCTGCCCCCGAACCACCACACATTTGTTAATTAATCAAAATAGTGCACCCTCTGAAGCAAATTCCTGGCTCTGCCCCTGGGGTCACCAAGCCTATTGATAGGCCTATCGATAGGTGACCTAGCCTATCGATAGAGAAGAGTTCGGGACAGTTTCCTATTTCAAACAGAAGTCTATTTTGACAGTTCTTTGTAAGGAAAAACGTGTGGGACCAGCTTTGAGGGTTTACTAACCTATAAAAGCAACCTTTTGGGACTGAAAGAGGGGACTCTCTCCTTTGGATACATCTTAGATCTTGGATCTTGGAGGCTAGACTCTCTCTCTCTCTCTCCTCTCTTATTCTCAAGGGATTCTTGGTTGCACATGGAAGGAAGGAAGAACTGTGACAACTCTCCTCCAACCATGGAAGGCTAGGTTTCTCTCTTGGGTTAAAGATGAAGCTTCTCTCCATTCTACCATGTTCATAGGTTTGGTTTTAAGTTTTATGTATATTTGTGGTGATTGTACAACATTAAAGATATTGCCCTTATGCAATATAGTTTTGAATGTTTTCATCTATCAATATAGTTGTTTTCTTTGATTTCAATTATATTTGTTGTGCAATGGTTCTTATCGAACGTGTATATGTGAAGCTAGATAGTTCATGCCCCACTTGGATGGTTTATGCATTCTCGTTTGACAATCCATGCCTTAAAGGCTTAAAGGGATGATTCATGCTTAATTCATATATGCATGCTTATCATTGATGGCTTATTCTTATAGTTTAAATCATCACTACCATGAATATTCATAAACCCTAATCAACCCTATTAATGCGAGTTAAGTGGATTCGAAAACCCAAGGCTTTTTATTATTTGTTTTACATTCTTTAGTTTAAACAATCAACCAATTATCAAATCAAAGATTGCTCGCTTAACTAAAATCGAATTCACTTTAGTTTCTCATAACTCAGCCTTTAGTCCCTGAGGATTGACACCCGTGCGAAAACCATGATTTCAACGAATTGAGGTTACAAGCACGAGTACTTTATAAATTTAAATATTGATCAAACAAGGAAATAATCTCCCTTGTTTGGGCTGATCGGGCCATAGCCCCTCCTAACTTTTGAAAATTTTCAATACATTATATATATATATTATATATTACACAACCACTCTAAAGACCGGCACCCTTGATTTAACAAAAAATAAATAAATAAATGAAGGAACAAATTAGAATTAAAATTTTGAACTAGAATTGAGTTAGTTGTCGAAAAGAGAGAAGAGAAAAAGAAAGAAAAAAAAAAGATAGAGTACATTAGAGGTAATGTGAAGGAAAGAAAGTGAATTTCAGGTAGGGGCTCACACAAATATGTTGGTGTATTTTAATAAAATAAAAAAAAAAATAAAAAAACTTACCTTCTTGTCCCACATTGGTTTGAAGAAGAGAATATGGAGTGGCTTATTAGCTCTCTCCTTCACCCATACTTAGTGAAGACTTAGAAAACATGGCACCTCACGTGTGAAGAGGGGAAGAAGATGGAGGAGGTATGAGTTTTAATTTCTATGTCTTAACAGCCATATTTCATTTATTTTTTGAATCTATTACAAAATTATTTTTAATTTGCAGAATTAATTTTTACAGATGCTCATTTGTTTTTTGTAACCTACAAGTTGTTATGGACAAAATTGAATTCTTTTTTGAATTTTGTCTCATAACCTACAAATTTGAGTAAATGATATGGTTTAATATTTTCAGCATAGGTTACAAAATTTTCTCCTATCAATAAAGGCCTCTTTCTAGCATTTTCACTTACCAATTCACAAGCTATCTCTTCTCTTTTTGATTCTCTATAATTTTTAGATTTTCTTCAAGTTTCATGTGAGTTTTTCTTTGGGCAAAGAAGGGTGTTGTGTAGAGCTTAGAGAAAATTGTTTTTCTTCAAGTTGTGCAAGCTTAGAGAAAATAACAGTGAGTGGTTGGGCTTGTTGTATCCTGGAGGCGATGTGCTAAAAACTGTATATTGCATCGGATTTTTTTTCCATAGTAGTGCGATTCGTCTTAAAATTGTTGGAAATTAAAAAATAGAATTACTTCAAAATTAAAGGAAAATTGAAGTTAGGCGGGTTGGGGCCATCATGCATTTATATTTTTATCTTCCTAGATTAAGTTGAGAACAACTCATTTTTTATAAAATTGTTTTGAGCAGACTTGAATCATACACATAGCATATATATAATGACCCAAAAAGGGTTTAAAATGAGAGAAATATACTTAACTGAATTTTCAGAAAAATATATCTTAAAATAATTTTTTTTGAACTATGGGCTACAAACTTTAACAAACTCGTATGGTTTCAATTGAATTCGGATGGAAATACTATTTAACCTTTCGAATCCATAGGTTGAACACTATCATCGCCAAATAAATTTGTATGAATTTTTATGGTATAGTATTGAGATTCTGGCACTAATGTTTTGTAAAATTATAATGTTACATATTATAAAAATAGTTATTTTACTCCATTTTCATATAATAATAAAAAAAAAAATTACTCTTGCAATAAAATTTTAGCCCCCTCGAAAAAAAATCCTGATTTCGCCCCTAAATCTACTCCATGAATCATAATTAATCACTTTATTCACTAACCTTTTATCTTGAAGGAAGAAGAATTTATTGGCAATTGCTGGCATCTGTCAATCAAATTAATTAATGTATAAACACAATATATGTGTAATTAATTTTTAGGTATGTATCTATCTTTAAAGGATTTTATCATTTTTTGTAAGTCTTATGCACTTTCAAGATATATATGTGTTTAAAAAGTGAACACATCTCCTTTTCCACATTGAGAAAAAGAGGAGCATACGATGCAAGTAATTAACATTAATATTTTATTTTTTGGTTTCAAAATAAAAAATGTAGAGTGGGTGTGTTTCAGTCACAATCAAACTAAATATTTATATAGTTGATTTGTTTTTAAACTACCCAAAATACATACAAGATTCAATTATTAGACTTTAGGTGCAAGGAATGAAACTTATGATCCACATTAAAACATTCTTGCATTTTAACCTTTTCTTCCACTCCCCCAAAAGCCTTTTATAGGACCAAAGGTTAATGGTTCAATCTTTTCAAACTCCTCCTTTTGTTGGAGTTATGGCCCCACAACCATGACAATAATATTGCTAGTCTGAAAAGTTTTGGCCATAATCTAACACATAAAAGAAATATATTCTTTATTACTTTCTCCTTTTTTTTCTCTTCTTGTTCTTTCTATTTTTGGGTCCTCACCATGGGTGTCCACCATCATTTTGAGAGAGATTTTTAAAAATTCTTTGAATGATGGGTTACTATCATAATTATTTTGCTGCCTTAATGGTCATTTAAAACAGTTTATCATATATTATCATTTGCAAGATTGTGGAGCTAACAAAAACAACAAACCCTATTTAATTTGCTATTGAGTCACTTCAATGCTATGTTTGGTAGAAGAGAGAAGTCGAAGGAAGGGAAAAGGGAAGTGAAAAGTGGAGGGGGAGTAGAGGGGTGTGTTTGGCACGGAGGGAGGGGGATCGAGGGAGAAAGGAAGAATGGAAGGAAGAAAAGTACACTTTTCTCATTTTTTCCATTTTTAAAAATGGGAGGATGAGTGAGGGAGGTGGGAGAGAGTGGTTAATATTACTCTTTTATTTTTTTCGTATTGACAAAAATATCTATATTACTAATACCAAGTAAATAAGAGTAAAATAGTAAATTAGGTATTACATTATTTTCTTCCTCCTTAGATACCCAACACATAAAAATAAAAGAAATCACTTTTCCATTCATCCTACCAAATACACAAGAAGAAAAGCACGCCTCTCTTCTATGAAGATAGAAGAGAAGTATTACACAAGGTATTACATTATTTTCTTCCTCCTTAGATACCCAACACATAAAAATAAAAGAAACCACTTTTCCATTCATCCTACCAAATACACAAGAAGAAAAATACGCCTCTTTTCTATGAAGATAGAAAGTACATCTCTCCCACTTTATTTCCTTCCATTTTTTATCCTCTCTACCAATCTGAACATAAAGGAAAGAAAATTTTGAAGGAAAACAATTTATTTGGAAATCAAAGTAAAGAAACAATTTAAATGTAAAATATAAGTGAAGATTCAATTAGATGAAACAATAATTGAATCAATCAAATATGGTTCATCTAATTGAATCAATCAAATATGGCCTAATAAAATATTATTTATTAATCATTATCATATGCATCAAATTATGAACCCTAATATCCATGGTTCCTCGCTTTCTCTGGGGTCCACATTACTGCAGTTTCGTAACTCCTCATTCTACACCCTAAGTATCAGATTGGGCGTACATACCACGCGCTTTAAACTTGATTGGATAAGCGTTACTGATGAGTTACCATATGTGACAAAGTTAGTAGACTTGACTTCTGCCGGATTCCGCTATATTATCTCCCCCCCCCCCCCCCCCCTCTCTCGACACTCCCCACGCTCTTTCTCACTCACTTTCACTTCCATTTTCTCGGAAAATCCATAACCTCTCTCTCTCTCTCTCTCTCTCTCTCTCCTTGTGTATGAATGATTTACTACAAGATCAAGACAATTAAAAGGTGTTAGAATTGTTTGTGGGAATTGAGAAGAGATGGAGGGAGGAATACATCCAGGAACAGATTCCTCAGCTTTCAGAGACTGCTTCTCTCTTGCTTGGAAAAACCCTTATGTTCTTCGTCTTGCTTTCTCCGCCGGGATTGGCGGTTTCCTCTTCGGCTATGACACTGGTACATATACACATCTCTCTCTCTAGTTCTTCTCTCTCTCTCTCTCTCTCTCTCATATAGTCATATATGTAATTGGGTATGGTGGGAATGATGTGCAGGAGTGATATCAGGAGCCCTTCTGTATATTCGAGATGACTTCGAGTCTGTGGATAAGGAGACTGTCTTACAGGTCGACACGCTTATCACATATTCACATGACTTGCTTTTTTATTATTATTATTATTTTAATCTTTTTTTTTTGGATAATAATTATTATTTTAATCTTTCCCTAGTTCAATTTTCTTTTTAATTTCATCAATTTTTTAGACCGTGATGGACTATAACGTCCCTATTATTATTTTTTTTTTAAATAGACTGAATTACCCTTCAATTACTTCTCTTTTGACACTCTTTGTAATTCGAGAATGACCAAAATGACTGCACCATTTGTATATGTTTCCTGGATGCCTTAAAATTGCTTGCACCTCTGAAAAGCCAAAAGTGCTCCAATCAAAGCTGTTGGCATCAATTGTATATGTTTCCTAAGCTACCGTTGGCATTTGTTTTTTTAAGTGCTTATTTATTTTTAAAAAAAAAATTGTAATATGTAATTTCTTAAAAAAATTTTAAAAATACAAATAAGTACTTATAAAAAATAAATCCGAACGGTGCCTAAACTTATATTTTTTCTTTTTTTCATTTTTTTTTTCACCCTAAACTTATACTCATTTTAAAGGAAAATGTTATATATTTCATAAAATTTGTCCCAAAAATATATTCCAAATGATATGATAAATGATCCAACCTGCGATAGGTTTTATTTTAAATGCCGTGCTATAATTTCCGCTAGCGGAATTCTCACCCATGATTAAAAGTTGAACCCACCCATGAGTACGAGGGGTGAGATTTTGGCAGGGGAAAAATTGTAGGTTTTTTTTTTTTTAAATTAATGAATTTTGACAAATAATATATTTTTCAAATTATTTTCTATGTTATCGTTGGAACAAATGGTAATAATTGAATTTTTAATACTAGAAAAATTATAGAAACCTACTCTCATCTTAAGACCCTTAATATTAACAAATAGTATGGAGACACGTACTTCCATTTACTCCGAAGAATTTTATTTTTTATTTTTTTGAAATTGAATATACATATTACTAGGTCAATAAGATGTTAACAATAGGATTGAATCTCACAATAGCATGACTTTGGCTTTAGTATTTTATTGAAAAATTATAATGTCCCACGGTAATTAACAACAGATAACTTGTTCCAGTGTAATCAAAGGGGTAAATTGTAATTTTCAAATAATAAAGGATAAAGCAAAAATTGATCAAATTTGAAGGAGTGAAAGTGTGATTTCTCCTTTTCTTTTTTATTTGCAGAACAGGTCATGGTTAAAATCGATTTGTTTTTCTTTTTTTATTTATTTTTATTTTTTAAAATATTTCATAGAAAAAATATATATATACTATGAAAAGAAGCCGATTTATTTTCTTTCCATTTGAATTTATTTCTTTCATATGTTTTGTTTTGTTTTGTTTTTTTTTTTTTTTTTTTTCAAGAAATCCATTAGGCTTATGAGCTATACAATGGGAGAGATAATCCTCTCTTTTCCTTTAAACCCTCTCCAACATAATGAAAGCCGACACGAACCCAGATCTTTGATACCCATCAGGCCATTAGTCCCATCACCAAAACATTCTTGATTTTGGAACTTGTGGCCTTGGGCTTGAATTAGCCAAACATGGCAACTTCCTTGACTTGCTTATTAGTTACAACAATTCTATATCATCTTATACTTTAACTATATCATCTTATACTTTAACTCGAAATTAAAAATCACTTTGACGTGTCGTAGTTTGAGTGGTATATGAAAAAAAAAAAGAAAAAATAGAAAGCAGTTCAAGAGAAAAGACCTAACCACTCGAAGCATGACACATCAGGGTGATTTTTAATTTCGGATTAAAGTGTCTGGTGCTATATTAATTTTCTATTAGTTATATCACTTATACCACTAAACTTGAACCAGCACGAGCAATTGAGAAATGTAGGAAAACCTGATTTTGATAAAAATAATAAAAAGTGTAGGAAAGCATAGTGAGCATGGCAGTGGCGGGAGCAATCATAGGAGCAGCAATAGGGGGATGGATGAACGACAAATTAGGAAGGAGAAGCACAATCCTAATTGCTGATTTCCTGTTTTTTATTGGAGCAATTGTGATGGCTTCTGCTCCTGACCCTGCTCTTCTTATTATCGGTCGAGTCTTTGTGGGTCTCGGCGTTGGAATGGCATCTATGACTTCCCCACTTTACATCTCCGAAGCTTCGCCTGCTAAAATTCGAGGTGCTCTCGTCAGTACGAATGGTTTCCTCATTACTGGTGGCCAGTTTCTCGCCTATCTCATCAACTTGGCCTTTACCAAGGTAACAACAATTCACTTCCTACTTTCACTTCAACTTACAATTTGCATACCCAAACTATAAATTGAGAAATGTTTTACTCAGACTTTACCTGACTTCACTTGCACTCAAAATGACCATTGGTTCACTTGACTCACATGACCATTTGATTAGCTACACTTCTTATAAATGTCATGCTCATCAAAAATCACAGTGATACAATAGTCGATTTCTAAAAACAATTGTGACTTTTTTGTTCTTCAAAATGTCATCAATTTTTCCCAACCAAATTTTTTTTTTTCACAAACTGATAGATGGATCACTTTACTCACATGACATACACAAGAAGTGTATCTAATCCAATGGTCGGTTTTTTGAAATATGTTTTGCAATTAGCCTACACTAGTCTCGTGACGCAACTTTTTGCATCAAGTGCACCTTATAATAGAAATAGATGACAAAATGTCAACTTTAGTATGTGGGTTTTCCAATTTAGGCACCGGGGACATGGCGGTGGATGCTCGGAGTTGCCGCAATTCCAGCACTGGCGCAGTTCATATTGATGCTTATGCTCCCAGAATCACCTCGTTGGCTTTACCGCAAGGTCCTTGTTTCATTTTTACAATCCTGTAAAAATCTCCATATACGTATTCTCTTCCTTCATTATCAATCTATTTCATCTTCAATAACAGGGAAGAGAAGAAGAAGCCAAAATCATACTGAGAAAAATATACCCAGCAGACGAGGTTGAATCAGAGATTCAAGACTTGAAAGATTCAGTAGAATCAGAGATTCAAGAAGGGGGATCGTCTGAGAAGATTAACTTGACCAAACTATTGAAAACCAAAACAGTAAGGAGAGGACTAATAGCTGGCGTTGGCCTTCAAGTTTTCCAGCAGTTTGTGGGCATAAACACGGTTATGTATTACAGCCCCACCATTGTTCAGTTAGCCGGTTTCGCCTCGAACCAAACTGCCCTCCTTCTCTCGCTTGTCACCTCCGGCCTCAACGCCTGCGGCTCCATTGTCAGCATATACTTCATTGACAGGACTGGCAGAAAAAAGCTTCTGGTCATCAGTTTATGCGGTGTTATAGTCTCACTCGGCTTATTATCAGCAGTTTTTCATGAGACTACGTCACATTCGCCGCATGTTAGCCGGCTCGAAACGGCTCGCTTTGAAGGATACACATGCCCAGATTACAATTCTGCCATTGATGCTTCTGCTTGGGACTGCATGAAGTGTTTGAAAGCTTCTTCTCCAGATTGTGGGTTCTGTGCTTCAGCAACTGATAAGGTAAAAAAACAAGCACATTTCCCCCCACAAATCCATTTTCTCACAGATCCTTTCTAACTACCTGGACTTAAAAACAAAAATTTGTTGT
Organism: Hamamelis virginiana; assembly: GCA_017140935.1. Taxonomy (NCBI): domain Eukaryota; kingdom Viridiplantae; phylum Streptophyta; class Magnoliopsida; order Saxifragales; family Hamamelidaceae; genus Hamamelis; species Hamamelis virginiana. Next base: position 50,185 of record JAESVK010000155.1, on the reverse strand, counting down.
CATCTCAGCTACTTCCAGGGGCGTGTTTGATATCGAACGACACAGTGAAGGATAACTGCCATGGAGAACACAGATTGTGGTACACAAGAGGATGTCCGAGCAAATACGGGTGGCTTGCCCTAATTGGCTTAGCTCTCTACATCATATTCTTCTCTCCCGGAATGGGGACTGTGCCATGGATTGTAAACTCTGAGATATATCCTCTGAGGTTTCGAGGGGTGTGTGGAGGAATAGCTGCCACTGCAAACTGGGTATCTAACCTCATTGTTGCACAGTCCTTCCTATCTTTAACACAGGCAATTGGGACTTCTTGGACATTCCTCATATTTGGGGTGATTTCAGTTGTAGCCCTATTCTTTGTCCTGATTTGTGTGCCAGAAACCAAAGGGCTTCCCATTGAGGAGGTGGAGAAAATGCTGGCCATGAAAGCTCTGCACTTCAAGTTCTGGGAGAAAAGCCCTGATGACCCATTGCAGAAGAACGAAGTCCTTGAAAAATAATAGCACCAAAACACACACACACACACGTGTGTGTGCGTGCGTGTGTATATATATATATATATATATGTATATGTGCGTGTTTGTTGTGAATGGATAGGGAATCGTAGATGGTAGATTATGGGTTTACCAGAAATTACCATTAATTTATATTGAGATCAGCATGTTTTGAGTGCTTAGCTTCTTGTAATGAGAAGAAACCCATAAAAATTTAAATAAAAAAACATAGTTTTTAAGTAACTCCATGCAGCAATAATTTGAAAGCTCTTTTCCCTTTGGGCATTTTAATTAGATAGCCCAGGTGATGGAAGTGCAGTGGGAAGAAAGGGTAACAATGCAAGTCAATTTCTAATTCTGGGATCTGGAACTAGGCATTGAGTCTGAGGTGCTAAGGGTTGCAATCCTTGGCATTCAACCTAAAATTTTGTAATTTGACCACCCAAATAAACAGAGCAGCTGAAAAACAAGAATGGCAATCGTGTTTGAAACTCTGACAATTGTGACAAAATTTTAGGGTAACTTTTTGGAACATGTTTGAAAAACTCTTGAGCTCTATGGGAAATTTTTTATGAATAACTGTTTTCAAACGATCGTAAAAACAACTGATATTGTTTCATGGTACTTCAATTATGTTGGATTTTAGCAACACTGATTCGCAAATCAAGAGGAGAACATCAATAGACAGATTATGAACATGAGAGATGAAAATAAATCTGCAGTTTGGTTTTCAGAAGAAGTGAAGTGTGAGAAAACCTGCTTTCTATCACATGTCATGTCTGGTTTGCATTTTTTTTTTTTTTTTTTTTTTTTTTTTTTTTTGAAATTAGCTCCCTCACTAATGCTCCCCAATTAAAACCAATCTCTTTGGTTTGCAAATAAAATTACTTGCCTTGTACCAATTGACTGCTACTATTCCCATCATGCCCCTATTTAACTGCTTTCCCTATTTTCTCGAGGATTTGCTTAATGAACGAGTTCTTCTCTCGGGCTGGTTATTCCTTACTTTACAAAGAGAAGGAAAATGAAAGTTCTTTCAAGAAGAGTTTACCAGAAATCAGCGAAGGGAATCACTGCCGTATCTCTGAAAGGAAGGATGGATTTCATCAAACAGAAGGCTTCTTATGCCTAAGAGGTGAGAGAAATAGCACTCCATCACTTGCACTTCTTCAACTCTCTCCTGCCTATATGTGATGCACCAACTTATATTAGGGAAATGGAGTTTACAAGAAAATTTAAGCTCCATCTTGTTTAAATTTTGATAAATATGTTCTTGTAGGACTTTAATTAACTTTTAATCATAGTCCCTAATCTCTATTTCTAATTTCATATTATACTATTCGCCCCCTCCTTGAGCTTGAGTATTTTATTCACTTAATTCTAATATGCTTCTTAAAATCCATTTAGTGCCTTATCAGCCAATGTTGTAACCACCTTCCCTGACTGTCAACTTTTTATTTATCTTTTTCTATTTTTCACCATTGTCTTTTGACATTTTTATTTTATTTTATGTTTGCTCAAAATAAAATCTATTTTTAATATTCCTAGTCAACCAAAGAGCTATCAAAAGGCTACTTTCCCTTAGAACTTAATGGCAATCAAATGGAGCCAAAGAGAATGATGTTACACAATTATTTTGGTTTCATGGTTATGAATCCTGCTCAGGATTACAGTTGAATGCTAATCCCAAGTCCAGAAAAGAGGAGGCTGTGACATGTTAGCAGCAGATGTAAATTGTCAGCAAAGTTAGTGTGCATATATCCAGACTGTTGACCCAAAGGGAGGGATATAAGATCAGCCCAATTTTGCCTAATGAGATAAGAAAAACAAGACTATAAATGTTTATGTCAGAGGTCTAATATAATTTAAAAGCATGTACATATATTGTGAGGAAAAGAGCATCATTAACAGCTACTAGAAAAAGATGGCTTTTACTTTAAATTCTAAAATCTCACACTGTATATGATCAAATTCAACTCTCTCTCCCTCCCTAAACAAATGCAATAGAAAAGCATCAAATTGCCAAAAGAGTAAAACCGATAGTCCCAAACAACAAGAGATCTGACCTCAAGCAATATGCTCTGCCAAGGTAAGAATCTTGACATGCTTTTTCTTCCTCAGTTCATGGGGAACTGGCCCAAATACTCTGGTCCCCCTTGGCTCACCTTGCTTACTGACAAGTACTGCAGCATTGTCATCAAACTTGACCTCACTTCCATCACACCGGCCCCTCGGCATGGCTGCACGGACAACCACAGCATACACAACTTCTCCTTTCTTCACTTTTCCACGAGGATGGGCTTCCTTTACCGATGCAATTATTGTGTCACCCAATCTTGCCCCTTTCTTTCCCTTCAAAGCTTGTATGCACATGATCTCTTTTGCCCCCGAGTTGTCAACCACTTTGAGCTTTGTTCTCATCTGAATGAAAGTCCTTTGCTGCTGAAGAAGTGCAAAGAAAAATTAAGTACAAGTCAAGAGGAAGTATTAAAGGGTGGAACTTTAAGGGACTAGTTTAGCTAAACTGGTACTAAGAGGATTGCTTTTGTCATTTTAATGAAAATGTATAAGTAATTTATCAATGTAACTTTCAAATTTTCAGTGACATGACTACATGAACCCTAGCAGTGGTAAAGCATGATGTGATTGATCTCCTTAAGGTAGTAAATTAATAAGCAAACAACCAAATCAACTAAATGCATCTTGGACAAGAAAAGGAAATACGAAAAATTAGATTTTGATGGGCTAATTGAGAATACATATATATATATATATATATATATATATATATATATATATAGAGAGAGAGAGAGAGAGAGAGTCTCGTTCCTGTGAGGACTTCCTTATATGAGGACTTGGCCTTTTGGCCAATATAAAATGGGTATTTTGAAAAACTGACCGTTGGATTTAATATTCTTCTATATATGACAGGCATGCCAAAAATTACAGTGATTGAACCACTGATTTCTTAAATACAAACTGTGAAAAATTAAATACCTATATAATGCTTAACACTCTGTATTTTAGAAACCGGTGGGTGGTCTGATTACTGTGATTTTTGGAATGTCTATCATACATACGAAGAATATTAAATCCAACGATCAGTTTTTCAAAATACCCATTTTACATTAGCCAAAAGGCCAAGTCCTTATATAAGGAAGTCCTTACAGGAACGGGACTATATATA
>JAESVK010000155.1:31155-45571 GCA_017140935.1 Hamamelis virginiana | reverse complement strand
TATATATATATATATATATATATATATATATATATATATATATATCAGTATGCGGATGTTTGGAACAGACCCAGTGTTACTTATCTAGCACTTCAGTCAGGCTTAGAAGAGGTTTGAAAGATGTTCCTGTGCCCCATCAGTAGCCCACCTAAAATTCCACAAATCCAGGCTCAGGACTAACCTAGTCTGGCCTTTAGATAGCCCTAAGAGGAAATTCCCCTGATTGAGACTTAATACACTTCTCTCATGAATTTTGGGCAGGATATTGCCCTAATATAAGTATATAACAATTTTAAAAAATCCAAGAATAAGATGAAAGCAACCTATTAACGACATCTCATCCCCCCTATTTAAGGTTGGCAACACTACGATGGTTTTCAGCCTGTTATATGCCTATTCTTCTGTTAAAACACGACTGTTTCACTTCTGCAAGATAATAGGAAATCAATATCTTCCAAGATTCTCAAACAACTTAGAAACATACAGCTTTTCAACAATTTCCAAAATCAAAGAATATTGCACTACTTTTTAAAAAAATGTGAGCAAATGTTTGCTGCATGGACTCCATGCCATTGACACTAATATTGCACTACTTTTTGAAAAATGTGAGCAAATGTTTGCTGCATCAACTCCATGCCATTGACACTAACATTGCAATACTTTTTGAAACATGTGAGCAAATGTTTGCTGCATGGACTCCATGCCATTGACACTAAGGTTAAGAATCAGCATATTCTATGGATCACACTAAAAAAGTAAAATGCAGTTGGATTTTAGAAGCTAACATTAAAACAAGTGCAAAAACCAAGTGCAAATCTTGTAAAAACACAGCCTAAAAGTTGGAGGCTTGGAGGAACACTGAATAGAGAATCACACTAACCTGAGAGAAGAGAGCGCTGCATGTCATCTCATGTGATGTTCTTAGTACACCAGAAGAATTGTTGGCAAGACCCCCCAACAATGATCGGCCAACTATTTTTGTTTTCCCGCACATTGAATGAAATCCAGTCAGTCAAAGAGAAAAAATAAATTCTGACACACACACACAAAGGATAAAAGTATCATTGTGGCATAAAAGCTAAAAATATTAAATTCCCCATTTATAAGAGGGAGTCTGGGATTTTAGGTTGGAAAGCATTTTAGTAATATTTTGCGATATGCAGTGCACAATTTGAACAGTCCAAATATTGGAGGAAGTCTTCCAATCGTGGCATGTTTTTGCATATAGCTGTTACCTAAGGAGTTGGCATTCAATATGGAAGCCACCACACCTTCACACTAAGTAAATCAATAGTTTTCCACCACATCAAAAAGAAATCATGTGAACAAGCATGTGATCGCTAAAAGTGAAGCATGCTCATATAGAACTCCTATGACTTTTATGATGTAATAAAATTTTATTGGCTTACTCAGTATGAAGATGTGGTGGGTTCTGCACCAAATGCATACTCATAAGCAGGTAGCTGGAGTTATTTGATTTCAACAATCATTTCATACTCTTAAACAATTAGCTGGAGTTATCTATTTTGAACAGTAATTGCAGCATCTCAATAAGAGTTGAAATGATATCCTAAATCCACATGCCATGCATGCAAATAGCATCCCATGGCACCTCCAAAATAGTATTCCACCTAAATAGCACTCCATGTAATTCATTTTTTAACTAAACTTTGTCCCAAAAAATTTATAATTATGAGAGTGTTTACAGTTATTAGATCATCATTCAATTACTTGGTATTGATATACTTTTCAGAACAGAAAAAAATAGGAGTTAAAAAAGCTATAACCCATGATAAATGACTTCCTATAGTTATAAAGTAAAAAAAATTCAAAATGAATTAACCAATTAATTCATAGATTCAGAGAATGTTTAGGTTCGCCATTCAGTAGCAAATCCTTCACCACCATGATTACATCTAGACACCCTCACACAGAGAAGCAGGCACGATGCATGAACAAAAACTCATGCAAAATGCAAGATAGCAAAAACATGTAAAGAAACACAAAATCAAGCATGCAAGATGCATAACAAGCAAGTTTACTGCAGGTAAACTCTAAATGAAGTAACAGAAATAGATGTCAATTAGTAAAACCACAGATAAATAATAAGGCTGGTTTGGTTCCATTCTCAAAAAAATTCCCAAAAATGCCTTTCTGAAAAGGACAATAAATTTTGGGAATATGTTGTTTCCAATGCTTTCGTTTTTCTTGAACAGAAAACAGAAAACAAAAACTGATAACATTATTCTCATATTCCCCGAAAATAGGCTATTTCAGGAAATATTTCCAGGAAACAGTTTTCAAAAGCAATTCCTTAACTTAAGAAAGAAAAACCAATAACCACTTGGAAACAATGAAACACATACCGCGAGACCATTTTGATGCAAATAACGAAGACATCTCTGTACTTGTGCCAACCTAGATTACAGATCCCTTATCTTCCCTGTCAATATGAGATTTATAAATTGAATTAAAAAACTAAAAAGGAGGTAACATTTTAAACATTGCAAAATAAGCATAAAAAACAAGAAAAGATTCCAAATATAAATAGTACAACCAATAATTCAATCTTCTCCTCTGGTGTATATACATAGTTACACACACACACACACACACACACACACACACACATATATATAGAGAGAGAGAGAGACTGGATTAGGAGTTGGAGCCTGCAGGTGGTGGAGCGAAGAAGCATTGAAATGGTTAAAAAGCCCTATTTTGTGAACTTCAACAGATTATGATCATAAATTGCATTTCTTTTGGCTCAAGAATCAAAGAGGATATGCAAGAAACTGAAGGAGCAAAAAAATTATAACCAACATATATACATATATATAGACAAAGAATTAAACATTTATCAATCTCATTATATGTCATATATATCTCCGTATTATGGGCTTAGAAGACAACCAATCTCGATGCAAACAAATGGCTAGAGAAAGGCCACTGTTTGAAGAATATTTTTTTTTCCCTTATTTATTTATTTTTTGTGTGTGTGTGTGTGTGTCAAGAAGCCTATTGGGCTTATGAGCTACACACAACAGGAGATATCCCTCTCCTTCCCCTTAAACCCTTCCCACCCTGATGAAGGCGAGACTCTGGTACAACCCTCAAGAGACTTTACCAGCTAAGCTAGCTGGCACCTTCCATTGTTTGAAGAATTTAAGTGTCCAAATATTGACTTGCCACAGCTGTGGAGAAGTACATACGGTGAGAACCTGAGATGATGAAGGCCATGCCATGGCCACTGACACTAGGCAACTCAGGAACCGTGGAAGATATGAAATTTGTGGAAAATGAAGTACACTGAGGTAACATGGATGAAGATTTATTGAATTTCAGAGGAAAGGGTAGAAAGCATAACCAGTTACTTGCTTTAAAGTGTTGGTTAGCTGCAACAGACCATTGGAGTGGATTTCTGCAGTTCCATCAAGACGCAGATGGACTCCATGAAAGCCAATGAAGATAAACTGGTTTTCATCTTGTGCTAAGGTCAAGAATATCCATGGACACAGAGAATTATCAGCGAATGAAGTAATTGAAAAGCTCATTCCTGAGCCCACAAAATCATTTATATTTTATGACACTCAAAGTCCTTAAAACCGTTTCTCATGAGCAGAAAACGAGCTGTGAAAAAAAAAAAATCAAATAAAAAATGCAGCTCACAGCTTCCCTTTGAGAACGGAAAACTGTCAACTTACAGGAAACGGTATCAAAAGCTAACAAAAAGCTACAAAAGCTAAATCAATAGAGAAAACCCATCAGAGCCAACCGAAATCCAACTCAGTTCCCACATTTCCTCAGTTTCCATACTTTCCGATATAATAAAATCAGAAACAATCGAATCAAAAAATAAATAACACCATGCCGCCCATTTTCCCTCAAAGGTAAAAAGGGAAAGAAAAACATTGATCGAAACCAATCATCACACTGAAATCAATTAAGCCAAATCGTTGTATTAGACCCAAATGAGTTATGAGTAAAGCTCTTGGGTTTATCGGGTTCCAAGTACTGAAAATCAGTCAAAAGTCTCATTTTCTTCTCCTTTTCTCCGAAACCAAACAAAAGGGGAAAAATAAAACATAGATCGCAATTCTCAATACAACAAAATCAATCAAAGATGAAAGACACAAAATCCCAGTAGACAGCCAAACGAAGCAAAAGAAGGGGAGGGAGAAAGAGAGAGAGAGCATCCTGAATGATTCTATTGCAGAATTCATAAGTTTCTTTTTCTTGCATTTTCTAAGCATCCAAACAAAGTTGAACAAATCAAGAGACATAGAACCATTTGAAAAAAGAACATGATTAGTTCAGAGTAAAGAACATGCCCAAGAAGACGAAGGGTTTACCTGGCTGGTCGATCGGCAGCTCATTCGGGTCTCAATGTCTCTCTTTCCTTCGGCGACAGCTTGCTCAGTTGCTCTGTAGGTTCTCTGCAATGGTGTTTGTAGATGTACGTATATACGCAAAACCCTCTCCTCTTATCAAATCAGAGCAAACAAAAAACGAGGGGATTAAAATGTGACCCCTTAACTATCACCAAATACACTTTATCCCTCAATAGTTTCTATTCGTAAGCCATTTATTTATGACACTCTGGATCCTAATATCATTTAGCCATTTAAATTTTTGATTGAAAAATAATATTAAATTTATTAATTTTGCATATAGTATTTATCTTAAATTACTAATATATTTACAAGCATATTAGAAAAAATTTATGATTTTTCTAAATATATTTTAATTTTTACTCCGTTTGAATTAATTTCGTTATACAGTGAATAAAATTCACAATATATAAATAAAATATGGTAAAAAAAAATTATGAAATTTTATCGATATACTTGTAGATACATTATCAATTTAAGATAAATATTGCATAAAAAATAAAAATCTTCCATCATTTTTCAGTCAAAGAATCAAATAACTAACAAATAGAAAAGTAAAAAGTGTCACAATCAAAACTATAGGAGATCAATGTATTGGAATTAAAACTATAATGGTATCAAGTGTAAATCAGAGGGGGTGAAACTATAATTTTTTCCTGAAAATATTGAGAAAAATCATGAAACTTCACCAATATATTTGTAAATACATTAACAATATATTCAAGGTTATATATTAGAAAGTTCTTGACATGAGCTCTTTATACCATTAGGTCTGAGTGTCTTTTTAACATAAAAATTAGCTAAAGAAACTTGGAAATTCCAAGAACCTCATAACCTAAAATTAGAGTGGTGTAGAGTCTAAACTTAAGGACTTTCAAATCATTTTCCAAAAATATTATCTAAGAAAATATTGTTTGTACCAATTTTCTAATGTCTGTTTTTTTTCACCAAATCTCTTGATATGCTCTCCTGACATGCAACATTTTTACATAAGATGCGTAAAAAATTCAAACTTACCAAGTTTACATGTAAGTGAGCAAATGCATATTGCACAACTTTATAACATATCTGCCAAAAATATAACTTATCCTATTAAAGGTCCCATCCTGTCAAACATGTGACTTCAGATACAAAGGGCCAATGAAGGGATAAATAGCACAGCTATCTCTCTCTTTTGAGAGATTCAATTATAAGTTACACTTACACAAAGTTGCATAAGTTGACTTGTGTAGGACCAATTCAAAATAGATTTTGAAAAATCGACCCTAACTTGTATTAGATAACCATTTTATATATGTCATGCCTACCAAAAATCACAGTGATCCAACAACCAGCTCTCTAAGAAATGTCACTGTGAAAAGTTAGTACTTTTTTTTTTCTTTAAAATGTCAACTCTTTTTCTCACTCAGTTTTTCAGAAACAATCATTGGATCACTATAATTTTTAGCAAGTATAACATATATAAGAATGGTATCTAATCTAACAGTTGGTTTTTCAAAATTTATTTTGTAATTAGCCATATGAAGTTACTTGATTTTCCCTTTGCATAATAAATTTTGAAAACCCGATCGTTGGACTAAATACACTTCTTATAAATGTCATACTAGCAAAAAATCATAATTATCCAATGATCGGTTTTTTAAAAGTGCCACTACGAAAAATTGTGACTTTTTTGTTCTTCAAAACGTCACCAGTTTTTTCTAGCCAGTTTCTTGATAAACTGGCTATTGGATTACTATGATTTTTGTCCTAACACAACTTTAATTTTAGTGTACCTTATAATAGACTCCCTGTGTACACACACACACATATACAATTCTGATATTATCAAGACGCCCTAGCATTTTGAATTGTCAACCCACTTTCATTGGGATAGGTATTTTGAAAAATTGACCGTTAGATTAGATACTCCTCTAATGCATGTTATGCTTGCCAAAAATCACAGTAATTCGATGGTCGATTTTCAAGCAGACTATGAAACAACTGTGATAATATCCAACAATATATACTTTTAAAGTTTTTTACTATCTATATTTTAAAAATTGATTGTTAGATCACTGTAATTTTTAGAATTATTTAATCCAATAATTTGCTTTCAAAATACTTATCCAATAAACAACAAAAGAAAATGGCAAGTAGGCAACTGCTAGAACTGGTATTAGTACAAGTCGCATGGACTCTCTTGGCATCCATATACAATATATTGTCATTTTCTACCACAAACAACAGAAAAAAGGTAGCTAGCCTTCTTCCATCTAATCTAATACTAGGATAGGACACGTGTAATGCACGTGCATAATGAGACTTGCTATTTCGCTTATTCCCTTTTAGTGAGATATTTTAGGTAAAGTGAAATGACCATAAAATGAAGTTGAACTCTTAATATGCTTATGTGTTTGAGGTAAAACGGTATTTTAACTTTGTTTGGGGTAAAACAGTAATTTAACTGGGGGGTAAAATGGTATTTGACTTTGTTTGGGGTAAAACGGTAATTGAATTGGGGTAAAACGGTAAATGAACTTTGTTTGAGGGTAAAACGGCAATTTAACTTATCAATGAATAGTGATCTACAGTAAATCCTTATTCCCTTTTATTAAGGGGATAGATATTGTAGACATCCATTTTTGACCCTAAATAGAGTCATGGATGGTTGCCTGTAATTTGAGGCGAAATAGGGTGCTGAAACCCTAAAGTTCCTATATTCCCCTTTTGTGTAGTTAGTTAGAAGTCATTATCACATGTGAGTTTTTAGGTCCGATTGAGTTGGTTCTTTTTGCATTTAGTTTTTAGTGAGTCTAGGAATGTCCCTGCTAAATTTCATACCATTCCGAGTCAGGCTTGATAGGTAATTAGGTTTTTTGCGACTTGAAAGACAGCATTATCCTTTATATTACAAAAGCTCCGAAAAAGAGAGTGAGTTTGTTTCTACCTGTTCCCGGTGAAAAACGACGGTCTCGAGACCTCTGGTGTAAGGTCTTCGTGCGCGGGCGTGGCAAGGCTCAAGAGCCCAAAGACCGTGTGAACACTACCTCTAGCACCTTCTAGGCCGAAAATCTAAGAAAGGTCTTAGATGCCTAGTTGGTCACTTTGGAATTAGAAATAGAATTGAAATTAAAATCAGGCGATTGACGAGAATCAGAGGTTAATCCTCTTGGGTTCTAGTGTTAAAAGTCTAAAAGACCTTAAATAATGACTTAAATAAAAGAAAATAAAAGAAAATAAATTAGACATAAAGAAACTCATTGACTAAAATTAAACTAAATGGAATTGAAAAATACTTACAAAGCTCAGATTAACGAAATAAACAATAAACTCCATTGATGATTGAAATAAAGATTAAACTTATGAAATTAGAAAATGTAAATATAAAACCAAACAAACTAATGAATTGCTTCCGCTACTGCTACTAAGACAAACTGCTAACGAATTGACGGACTGCTACTGCTACTGAGACGATGAACTTGGAAAAAGAAAGAGAAATTGCCATTGGCTGGTTTGGATTGAGTTCTCTGTTGCCCGCTGCTGCTGCTCTTGTTTAAATAGACGTCTGGGCTGTTAACCGCTACAGCCCACTTTCTCCTTCTTCCTTATTTGTTGGGCCATGATCCCATTTCCTATTGGAACTACCCAAATGCTCGTTCCTTTCAGCCCATGTTTCTCACTTTCTTAACTGCTGCTACGTGTTGCTTTTTGGCTGCTATCTAGCTCTGCTGCGTGGCATTATTCTATTATACCACTTCTTCCTTTAGACTTCCAATCCCATGCTTCCAAGTGTCCTCTTGTAAATGCTATATATCAATCTTTTCCAGGTTCTAAAAGCTTTTTTCAGCTTTGAACGTGGCATCACCCCATTCACTCTTGCATGCCTACGTGGCAATTTTTAACAATGCCCATGTGGCATTTTTTATGGTAAACACCACCATCTCTAGATATGAATTAGAGGTCAAAGATGCTCGTGAACTGAAAATCAATTTGGATAAAATATCCGAGCAACTTAATATTTTACTTGGGACTGTTAAGAGAAATGTAGGAAGAGAAGGGTTAAGATTTACCTCTTGTGAGACTAAACCTACTTTAGGTGAAGTTGTGCCATCTACTTCCAAGGTAGAGAAATCTTCGATGAATCCTATACCTAAGATTGACCAAACTCCCAAGAAAAAGTTTGTTCCTAAATGTCATCATTGTGGAGTTTTGGGTCACATTAGGCTTCATTGTCTTAGTCTTAAGAAGACCTCTAGAGTTGCTTCTAGAAGTGTGTCTCAAGTTGCCTATCATGGTTCTTCTAGTCTTGTTCCCACTTGTCACCATTGTAGTAAGATAGGTCACATAAGACCTCATTGTTTCCATTTGAAGCAATCTTCATTTGCTTGGAATAGAGACACTCCTTCTACTTGGTTTAGGAGAGACTAGAGAAATTTTCCAAGAGTGTCTAGGACCCCTAAGACTCGAGTTGACTTGACTACTAGTGGAAAGAAAGTCAATATTTCTAGGAAGTCAACTCCTTCTGTTGAGGAAGTTTCAAAGTCATCCAACATTAGGACTGTTTGGATTAGGAAAGAGGATTTGAAGTTCTTCAACCTCAATCCTTCTCTAGGAAAGGGTTCCCCTCACTCCCCCTAGTGGATGTGAGTTGTTTAGTCCGCAATGACTATAAATTAGTTTAGTCCGAAATGACTTTAAACTATCTTGCGTCCAAAACGACGTTAAACTACCCTGTGTCTGAAAAAACATTAAACTATCCATAGTTGCTTAGGATTGCTTTTCATTATCTTTATATCTTGTTCCTAAAGCTAAACTATGTTGTTTATTTCTTTTTGAGTTGATTATTTTTCAATTGGTATCATATTGTCAAAAACCCAAAAAGATTTTTTTTTTGTCTTATGTTTTCTTATCTTTGATTTATCTCATTATGTTTTGATATAAACATAAGTGAGCATTAATATTGATTTCTTGATCATTGTGCTTCACATTTTCATGAATTGAGATTATAGTCTAAAATCTTATCTTTGCATAATTGTAATTTCATGAAAAGTTCATTATGATATATCTTGAAGCACATTGAATGACTTGTCTCATTACTTTTAGAGTTGTTTTTGTGAAACGTATCATAAATGTGAGTCATAAGATCATGAATTTTTGGAAAGTTGAATGACAAATAGTTGGATGCTTCTTTTAAAGCCCAAACATGCTTGTGCGAATGTTTGCACCTTCTCACCTCCTTACTTCTGAAGTATTTCTTTCTTATTTAATAATGAGCTCCTATTACTATTCAAATGCTAGTTCAAATTTTTCTTACAACTTTAAATTTCATGAGAAAATTTGAAACAAGGCCTTGAAAATAGTTCTTCAAAGAAAATCTGTGAGAAAAGGCAAATTGCCATATTGTTGAAAGCACAAAAGTGCTATGAATTTGAAAAGAGCTCAAAATTTCTCAAAGTTGTATTGAAAATACTAGCACTGTTCTTATTGATTTTGAGCTCTTAGTCATTTCTCTTCTCTCTAATGCATGTTTGAAATATCAAAAAATATAATTTCTCTTTCTTTCTTAAAAGAAGGCTTTCACTTGTTGTGAACCAGCCAACCTTATCGGGAGGCCTCTCGTTCACTTTGGGGGGTTTCTTGAGTGGATTGTGGATGTTGTTTATCCGTCTCGATTTATCCTTCTCTATTAACCTTCTTTATTATCCACGTTTATCCTTCTCTATTATCCACTCAAGATTGGGTTTTTGAAAAAGGGATGAGAGTTTATAAAAAACTAGGAGTCGCCACCTTATTTTTAGGGAACAAGGAAACCACAAAAAAGAGTTTTATTTTCAATAAAACATTGACCCCATATTTTGGAAAAGCATGGTCTTTGAATCAAAGTTGGATTCGGAGGCTAGGTTATGAAGTGGGAAGGTTCCAAGGAACTCCTTGTAGGCACCCACCTCGCCCTAATTAAAGGTCTCCTAATTAAGTTTGGGCTTTATCAAAATCTTTTCAAAACAATGCTATTTATCTAATCAACCATAAAATATGAATAATAATATATAATAATAATAATATATAGTACAAAAGTATACACAATCCTAAGGGTCTTAGGAGACTCGGAGTCAACCTAAGATTGGACTTGCGCCCTATTGACTGCCTACGTACCTTATCAATTGCTTGACAAAGATCAAAGTCCACGTAGTTTGATTACCCTAGGACCCTCCTATTGTAATAAACCACATAATCGTAGAAATTCTATCTTATCTTGGACTCTAGCTTCAAGAGTTTGAGTATGATCAAAACATTTGTTATAATAGATAGAATTTCATTCCATTTTGAATTCTTTCAAAATCACTTTTTAGAATTGTTCTCGAAGTAGATTCCTAAATAGAATAGAACTCTATTCTTATTGTAATTCTTACAACAAAGAAGAGTCCTAAGTGGGGTCAAGTGACCCCCCTAATCCTAGGGTTTCTAGCTAGTCCTAGGTTAGTCTAAACCTATTATACTAATATTTATGCATGCTGGAAAATTTTGGAAAATAGATAAAAAAAAAATGCAATTAATTAGGTAAATAGTGCATGCAAATGTCCTAAATGCAAATCTAAGTTAGATATGGGAACCTAAACATGTTTCTAAGTTAATTTGGGCCTAAAAAATGAGTTTTAATACACTTTAAAGACACTTTAAATCCATGGACAAATTTGAAGGTATTCTTGAAGTGTATTTAAAACCCTAAAATAATGAATAAAAATGATGAAAAAAAATGCACTAAATGCAACCTAATAATGACATGCATAAAATACCATAAACTCAAAATCATGTTTATTCTAATTAACACAAGGGAAGAGGCTTACCTTTGCATGCTCCCTCGAACACAATTTGTATATCATCCCAAGCATCAATATTTAAAAGACATAATAAAGGTATAAATAACATGCATTCCCTAACATGGAAAAAGACTCAAACTTCTATCATGCATTCATATAAAAAGAAGATTATAAAACTAACCTCTATCATGCATATTAATAAACTAAATCCTATTATATTCTAATCATATAAATTAAATCCAATCATGCATACTAAAGAAACAAACTAAATCCTATTGTGCATATTAAAGAAATAAACTAAATCCTATTATGCATGCTAGAGAAATATTAAATCCTATAATGTTTACTAACAATGAACTAAATCCTATACTAACAATGAACTAAATCCTATGCATATTAAGGAAATAAAAACCTAACCTAGCATGATCAAAGAAGAAGAAGAAGAAGAAGAAAAAGAAAAAGAAGAAGAAGAAAAAGAAGAAGAAGAGGAATGCAAGAAAACCACATAACTTACTAACCTCTTTCTTTGCTTCCTTCCCACTTGCTCCAAGCCTTCTCCTCAAGCTCCAAGGACTCCAAGGACTCCAAGGACCTCAAGGACTTTAAAACTTAAGCTAGAGTGCTATGGGGGAAGCTTGTGCAATTGCTCAATCCTCTACTCTCCAAGCTAGCTCTCTAAAGCTTATTCTGTGTTAAAACTGATTTCAGGGCCCTCTATTTATAGGGAGGCCTGAATTTGATCAATGGTTGAGTTTGAATCTCTCAGGAATGATCTAAGGGTTCTAAACCAGTCTTCCAAGGTGTTTAAACTCATCCCAAAGTCTACATGGCCGAACTGGACACATGGCAAGGCCTGGGAGAGTCTTGGCAGGAAAAAATACTAAAAATTAGCAATTATTGGCTGAAAGGATCGATGACCATCCACCTTGGGACAGTTGGCCGTCCCTTAGTGGACGTTCATCCATCCCCCATGCCATTTTTGCCCTATGTGGGCCTGTCTCAGCCCATTTTGACCAGGTTTCGGCTTTTTTCTGCTTTTAGGGCCGTTTTAAGTCCAAATTTGACGATTCAAGCGCCGAAACGATCGTGATTTGATTCTCCATGTTTTAAGAAGTGTTGGAAGTGAAAATGCATTGACCAAGTTCAAATTGTTAGGGAAAAGTCGACCGATTAGCTGTTTAGGGCCTGCCGGGCCCAAATTAGGGTTTTGAAATTTGCTAACCGATTGCTTTCGAAATCATTTCTTCTTCTCGAAACAAGTTTTAAAATATTTTAGGAAAGTGTTTTGAAGCATTTGAAGGCTTTGGTTTGATAAAAATATCGAATCCCGGTCGTTTCCGGTCGAAATCCTAATCTGGGCTTGAAAGGGCCTTTTGAGCCTTAAGAGCCAATCATGAGCCAGAAAGCTCCACAGACCTTGCCACTGATCAAATTAGCTACCAAACATACTTTAAATATCTATGCCAAAGCCTTGAGACCATTCGAGGCAAGATCGATAGTCATTTAGGGCTTTTGTGATTCAAAGGACAGTACTGCTCTTCAGTCACAAAAGGCCTTACTTTCTATCAAGCCTGGCTCAGAACGCCATGGAATTTTGCAGGGATGTTCCTAGACTCTCTAAAAACCTAATGTAAAAAGAATCGACTCAATCTGACCTAAAAACCTATATGTGATAATGACCTCTAACTAACTACCCATAAAGGGTAAAACTGGGAACTTAGGATTTTGACACCCTATTTCATCTCTAAACACAGGCAACGATTCATGACCATACTCATGGTCAAAAATGGATGTCTACACTTGTCTTCAGGGGTGAAAGCAACCGGTTTGACTTCAACAAGTACATGATCCATGAGTCTAATGATCTTATGATTTAAATAGTTTGATCAACTATGATTTCTTTATGTTATAACTCATGTTAAATTAATTCACACACACACATCAAGTGATGCTTTTGTGAACTTACCTTAATGCATTTTTAAGTGGTCAAGACTTAATTTTAATTCTTGGATGTGTTTTTAGTATCTAGATTGGGATTCAATTGATACAACTTGTTTATATCTTATCATGGTGTGTGAAAAAGGGGGAGAGAGGACATATTTAGGGGGAGTAACTGCTATTTGAGATATGATATATCTTATCATGTTTATATTCTTTGTATTATCTTTTGTGCTCTTATATCCTATTTTTATTATTTGCTTCACGTGGTATTTGTTTGTATCTTGTGCAAAAAACAGGTATTTTCTCTCAAGCATTAATATAGGTTGAGTTCTTTTGTTGTTTTTAGTTTTGGGGAGTGCTTGAGTGCTATTATTGTACAAGAGAGGGGGAGATTCATTTTTTTGAAGTTGAATGAATCATTTTCGTTTATTGTGTTTTGTTGTTTAAGATTCGTAAACCTTAAATACCACACAACTCTTTTAAAAAAGACAAAAGATTCTTAAAACTATCATCAAGTTTCATCATTAACCAAACATTACACAACAAGGTCATAATCTATGTATTTATTCACATATTACAGTATATATATTCATCATATTTCAATAGAAAATGACCCCATCCCATATGCTTATTTCATGCATATGACAGATATATAATGCAATGTTCATGCAGTCATACCTGCCATCTCCTTTGTCCAGCCTGTCCTGCAAAACATAATTTTTTACTCGAATGGTAACCTCATATTAGGGTTCACCATCACACCACAACAGCATCCCTTCCTTTTTAGGATGTATATCACCCAGTCCCCGCCTTTTTAGGACCTACCGCGGCTGTCACTCACTGACAGGAGGATTTACTTGCTACTTTTAGCAAGGGTGATATATTAGTGCACTAACTGGTTTCAGGATCTTTTGTCCATATGTGGTATCTCAACACTTCGTTTCCATAGTTACATAAATATTCATGCATGCATATGATCTTTTATGCAATATATTTCACATATAACTGTGACTCGTGCCAAATGCAAATATTTCATATAATGCATAGGGCATATATCTCATATCTGCAATGCATTTTTTTTTCAAAGAATCATCTTTAGATAAATAAAATACCCTCACTTATGGCGGAGGAATACCGAGGAAACTAGCCAATCAAAACAGGGAGATTATAGAATATAAAATAAAAAACCTCCCAATGACAAACCAAACAAAACCGAAACAAATAAAATAAGGAGACAAAAAAAACTAAAACAAGCCTATAAGAAGACCACAAAAATAACAGGCC
>JAESVK010000155.1:0-21155 GCA_017140935.1 Hamamelis virginiana | reverse complement strand
TTGTGGTTAAGATGGTTGAGTACCTTAAAAATGAGGTAGCCATCTGTTATGTGAATGGTTGATATTTTGCGGGAAAAGCAGAACAGAGAAAATGACAGGTATGACTGCATGAGCATTGCATCATATATCTGTCATATGCATAAAGCATGCATGTACTGTAAAATTATTTATTGTGAAAAAGTGATGGATATATTCTGTAATATATATAAATGAATTACAGATATGATGATTTATTTATGTGATATTTGGCTGATGATAAAATTTGTTGACAGATATGATAATATGGAAGGATGTGAATATTTCTGAATGTATTGAGAAAAGAAGATATTGTATTCTTGTAATATGAATTACAATAATAAAAAATGACTCACCGTGGAGTAGGCAATTTTGCCGAACCACGTAAATCCTGGTGTTTGTTTATTTTTCTGCTATGTGTTTTCTTTAAGAAGATGACACGTTATCAGCATGAGACTCTATCCAACTCAGTAAACTAAATGGATGTTTTTGGAATTTGGGTACATTACGGGACTGTACTCAGGATACAAACTAGTACTCAGCGCTATCTTTAATTGTTGAGATGTTGAAAAAAAAATATATATATTTAAAGACTTCCGCACGCGTATTTTGAAAAACTGTGTTAATTTTAAAAAGAAATTACTCAAAAGATAAGCGCTTGGTGTTTTATGTCACTGTGGCATTTCCGCATAGGGGTTACCTTGTGTGGGGTGTTACATCTTAATTACCATTATACATGACAATCATACTAATTTCCCCTTCTCTAGCAAGGAAATCCGCCGCACTATTACCTTCCCAAAATTGATGAGCCACCACGAAATTTATCCCCTCAAGTTCTTTTCGAAAAACCTCCCCAAAATCCCAAAGATACCATAAGGTACATCTTCCATTGCGAATCCAATTTACAACAATTTTATAATCACTTTCGATAATCACATTGACCATATGGGGCCGTTTACACAATCTAATACCATCCAAAATTGCTTTAACTTCCGCGCCATTATTCGTACCTACACCATAAGAGGCTGAAAAAACCCCTTTTACCATGCCATTCCAATCTCTAATAATATCGCCCCCACCCGAATTTTCGGGATTACCTCGACAACTCCCATCACAATTAAGCTTCACCCAACCCGCAGGAGGTCTAGACCATTTAACAATTTTTCCAGGTCTCATAAAATTTCTTGGACTCTCCAAATTAAATTCTTCTAAGATCTTCAAATCACGCATAGATAAGTTACTTAACGAGCTATTGTTATTAGCCAGAAACTTAGCCCTTTTTACCATGCATTGTAAATATCTCATATCTATAATGCATGTATAACAATTCATGCATATATCTCATGACATATCAACTCAAGCATCTATCATATTGCAAGATAATTCATGTATTTATCCAAAAGTTTATCAATTCATACATATAAGATCATAATTAAAATAACTAGCATGGCATAAAACAGTGATATTCATAATTAATTATCAACTAATTGTAATATTAGTCTGCAATAAAAACTAAGGTTTTGATCCTATGGCCTGTGGGTTGTAAACCAACCACGCTTTCAAATATGCACTCTGACCTAAAACATATCCTAAATAAGTCTTAGGGTTAGTCCTAGGTTGAAGGAATAATTTCCTTTTAAAATTTCAATTCATTCAATAATTAAATTTTCCCAAAAACCTTTATTTAGTTTTCAAAATTTACAAAAAATTAAAGGAGCGTTCTCCGTCCCATTTTAAATCACCAAAAATATTAAAATATGTGTGGAAACATTTATAAAATAGTTTGGGGCAAAATTTGTTAGAAAACTATAGGTTTTAAGTCAAAATTTTGACTTTTAAAAATTGCACGAAACTTTAAAATTTCCTCGGGAATTACCCAGTGATAAAAAACACCCCAAACCACTTCAAACAAATTTAAAATAAAAAAAATCCAAATTTTTTAAAAAAAATTGGGGAAGTGGGGGTTGCTCCCCTGCTACTGTTCATCTTCTTCCTATTTTTACAGATTTTGTTTCCTTCGATTCTTCCTCTACAAAATTCCAAATTCGATGAAATTAGTTTCTAAAAATCCCTAAAATCATCCTCTACAACATAACCAAAATTGGGAATTTTTCGAATTAATCTTTATTTTCTGGGAATTTTTCTCTCCTACAACTTCAAAAATTCACCAAAAATAATATATTAATGGGAAAAATATGAGACCACCATGAAAATTCATGGTTGAACCTCTAGTGTCTAGGAAAAATAGTGAAGGCCTCGAGTTAAGTCATGTGATAACCCAAAAATTTTAAAATGTTTATTTTTGAGATTATCTATTAATTTTGGGGTGACCTGCAATTAAATAAAATGCATATTTAATATTTTATAGAAAGTTGGGGTGTTTTTATAAATAAGAAAGTTTTGGTTTTACAAAATTTTGAATTAATACCAATCAAGTCCTCCTTTCCTTTTTATTTAAACCAAGTCAACCCCTTTCCTCTTTTCATTTCATGCAAACCGTGAGAAAGAGGGGAAGAGAGATCGGGAGAGAGAGAGAGAGAAGGGAGGAGCAAGACACCGAGGTTCACCGGAGTCTGCCATCGTCGTCGCATCGCCGGTGAAGGTAAGTTTTGATTTCCTCTTTGAGTTTATTTATTTTCCTCTTCTTCCTTTCTTTCTTTTGTTGCCCATTCGGTGAGTTTTTGTTGTGGGTTTGGATGTATAGTGTTCGAGGAGAGTTCGTGGGTGTTCGTGTGTTGTAGAAGTGTGAGTTTTGAGGTTTGTTTGGGTATTAAACCTTATTTTGGTTTTGTGGGTTTTAAACCTAAAACTTTGTGGTTTTCAAAATTGTACCGATGGAGCTTCACTTTTTCAGTGGATTCATGTTTGTTTGGGCTAGATCTAGTGTTTGGACGGTTGGATTTTGGTTTGGTGAAGTGTTGGAAAGTTTGGGACTGTTTGGTATCTTGAAGGATATCATGTTTTTCGTAAAAATTTCAGAGACAGTCGACTGTTTGCTCCAAACAGTCGATTGTTTGCTTTTGAATTTCAAACCTGACCTTTCTACCCCAAACAGTTGACTATTTGAGTCAGACAGTCGACTGTTTGCTTCCTTTTGCTTTGCCTAAAATTGTCTTATCTTCAAACTTGCGTATCTTTTTCATTCGAACTCCGTTTGGGGCATTCTTTATATGCACAAAAAGCTTATGAAGTCTAGTTTCTAAATAATTTGGTTTTGAAATCAAAATCTTTGTTGAAAGATAAATATTTTTGGAAATGCCCGATTTGCCATTTTCTTGAACCATTTAACCTTTTCAGTGCATATCTTTTAAACCGCTTGGCTTTTGGCCACGAAATTCGATGTATAGCATCTAGTCGTACTTGGGGATTATATCTTGAGAATCTTAAGGCCTTTGGTTTGGCATCTTAGAGTTTTGAGTCCTTAGGGTCGCGAGTAAGCAGTTTTTAGAGACGTATTACTCTACTTTTGAGACTGTGGATGCTTGTACTTTCTTTTGATCTTCCTTGCTTGTATTATTGCTTGTTTGTCAGTTTTGGTTGGGTCCTTTGGAGGACCACTTGCATTGGTGCATGAGCATTGCATTTGGGAGGCTCGTGGAGCCACAAATAGTTGGAAACACCGTTGCATTGAGGTAGGGATAAGTAACCTTTTACAGTTGATAATGATATATCTGTTTTACAACTGTCATGAGAACACTGCCTATTTCTAAAAACTTATTGAATGATATGATTCATAGATGGTTGTGAACCTTAATCCTTGTTTTATAATTGTTATGAGAATGATATGGATGGTAAACCCTGATTTTGAACGATATGGTTTATGAATGTTGAGAACCTGTTTCCTATTTGATTTGTCAACTAGATACATGGAATATACCTGTTTACGAACTGTAACACTTGTGTGGCAAGCTTTACGAACTGCATGAAAGGTTTTACGTAGAAATGTTTACAAATGGTGAACTATTTATAATTATGGGAATGAGGTCTTCCTATTAAATGTTTTATGAACAAGACTGATAGGGCTATAACCATTTACGAAAGGTTATACGTTGTTGGTATTTCAAGGTGCCCTGTCTTTTCAAACGGTTTTATGATTAAGAAATGTGGTTTATTACACACTTAAATCATTCTCAACTTCTTGGAAAGTTTATATTTTGGAAACCTGCTATATTTAACTGTTTCGAGCTGAGGCTCTGGAAATGCTTGTATTTTAAATGGGAACGCCTGCTTATGGGTTCCTGATTCACTATATATTGGATACCATGCGATGGATCCTGGTTCTTGATATGAGATTTTACCACCCGAGGATGTTGGTGGCAGTGTGACTGCGGTCCCGGCCTTATCTCGGTGGACATGGCATGATGACTAGTTATATATCTTTTAGGTCGTGCATGATTATATATATATATATATATATATATATATATATATATATATATATATATATATGTATCTGGACTGAATTATATCATTAGGGGTTTGGGGCCCATGGCCCTTTTCGATTATATTTTGGGTGCGGATGTGACTTCGGTCTCTGGCCTGGTTTAGTTGTATCCTAGTTGAGCTAAAGGTTTGTTAGCCTAGTATCAACAGCCCTATAATATAATTCAGTCAAAGATTGGATATGCTATGGACCTTATGAGGAGACCTATATGCCAATCAAGCCGAACTCCATATCGATGGGTATACTATGGACCTACGCGTGATTGGGCATGCCATGGACCCTACGAGGTGACGTATAGTGCCATGATATAGATTAGGACGTTATTTGGCTATTGTCCACATGCGACGGGACATTCCGTATACGATGCATACGCCTGGTTACTAGTTCCTGGTATTGTTACTGACTCTGGATGCTATGGTTTTTCATTGAAAGTCCACACTGTTTTAGAATTACTGTTTACAAAATTGATTTATACAACTTATATATTTTTGCAATGTGAACATTATATAAATATTCCATGTATCGCTATGTTGTTATTAATGCATAGAGGTTATATTATCCCTGCTGACGCTCACCCCTGCTTTTATGCAGCAAATTTCAGGTTGACTCGGAGTACATGTTTGGTTTGCATAATTCGCTGCTTTGAAAGTGATGGATAGCTGTATATTTATTTCCTGCATTGGTCTTATATATTTTATGAGATATGTATTATGTATTATTCAGTTATTGAGAGTAGTTTTGATTTGCGTTTTAGCCCATTTGCTAGGGATGTTGGCATTATATTTGATTTTCCATTTGTATTATATTTGGCGATTGGGACATAATAAATGGACATGACATTTCATTTTGTTATATACTCATTCCTTATATCTCATGAGGAAATACGAATGAGCAGGACATGTTGTACCTCTATCTTGACATGTGTTGACCTATCCGGAAGGGTCGGTATGGATGTTAGGTTGGGTTGTTACAAGTCATTTTGTGCATAAAATGAAAAACACTCATTGATTCCATCATTAAAGCTTCATGGAAGCTTTCTCTCTCTAAAAATTCTCACTCTACACTTCAAATTGAAACTTATGCTTACTAGGGTATATTAATATGACTAAAGTGAGAAGGTTTATGTCGATATGGGGTTCCAATTCTCTTCGTATAGCAAATATGAATTTTGCATGAAATCATAGTTTTCATGAACTTTTTATGAGTTTTGGGAGCTTGTAATGGCTCCCAAAATTCATCAATCTCATTCAAATCCATCATGGAGTATACAAGGTATGAGAATCCTACCTTAATTGTGATTTTTGTGTGAAATTGAACTTCCAATAGCTGCCTCTTTCAATCAATCCAAAAAACTCTCTTTCTCTCTTCCTTTTCTTTTATAGTTTCTTGTCTTGCCTCCCACGAAATATCTCTCTCTCCTGATAATTGGTTCTCACGAACTCTCTCTCTATCTCTCTCTATCTCTTTCTCTGTCTTGATACTTCCACCTCACGAATTCTCCCTCCTATCTCTTGAAACTTGACTCCTAATAAAACTCTCTCTCTCTCCTGATGCTAATTAATCCTTCTTTTGACTAGAATTAAGTCATCCTTATCACATATTGACTATAATTAATTTAGCCTTAGCCTTCAAGAAAATGAAATAACACTTGGGTGCATTAAGGTGCACCATAAGGTACCTACACCCTCACTAATCCATAGACACTTGGCACATTCTTGGTCCAATGGGAATGTGCTATGTGTGCAAACAAAATAAATAAAAATATATTCATATAAAAAATTATATATATAGGGACAGGTTCCCCTTACACCCTATTTTGACACCTATGTTTACACATCGTTTTCAAATACCATTGTAAATAGAAAATTTTGAGAAACCGACCGTTAGATTAGATACTTATCTTATGTTTGTTATGTATGAAAAAAATCGGAGTGATCCAACGGTTAGTTTTTTTAAAAAAATATTAATTTGAAGAACTACTATTTTTTTATTAATTAAAAACATAACAATTTTTTATAGTAACATTTCTTAAACTCTAACCATTGGATCACTATGATTTTTTGGTATACATGATATGTATGAGAAAGGTGTTGAATCCAACGGTCGGTTCGTCAAAATATCTATCATAGATAGTGTTTTGAAAACGAGGTGTAAACATAGGTGTCAAAATAGGGTGTAATGGGAACTTGACCCATATATATATATATATACACCAACTAAATTTCTTAGGGTCTCACACACACTGATCCCTCTCTCTTTCAATTTCTTTTCTTTTCCCCAACTAATCTGTGAAGTCCCAAACCTGTTCTATGACGATATTATGCATTATATCGGAATAGACCAAGAATGAGATGAAACAATTTGAATTATATTAATAAACTCAAAAGTAATACACAAAGGTGTGCATATGTCATGTCATACAAACGCTCTTAACGATTAAAAGAGGAAAACATAATAAGCCAACAACCCTGGCTTAATAGGATAAGCAAAATAAAAATTAACTATATAGCATTTACAACACTTAAGGTATAAAACAAAAAGGGTACAAGGAATGTGTAATAAACATATACAACCATTCCTCAAAATCCTAACAGTGTGCCTTCCAAGTCTTGCCTCCATGCAGCTAATGTTCTCATTGTTCACCTGAGGGAAATTGCAATATGCAGGGTTGAGCTAGCAGACGAAGCTCAGTAGGTAAACGTACAACCTCATTATAATAAATATACTGTATAAACTTAACACAATCACAATCCATTCAATTCACAAAATAATGCAATGCAAAGTAAAATAATATTTCATGTCCATTCTAAGTTCCTCGAGGTGGTTAAACAACCAGTGGGTGAGCAAAGCAGCGCTTTAGAAAGATCCAGTTTTAGGCATCACTACATCTCTTCAGCCTAAAACGATCACTATATAGCCCCTTTCGCTTCCACCTAAGCAAGTACTGCTTTCAAATAAACCATAAAATAAAATATCTATCAATCTCTTGATCACATTTCATCACTTTTCAACTTATTTTTCCATTTCCACATTTCAAAAGCCAGTACTGCCAAGTCCAAGTTCTTAATATGATTGTAAAATTCTCAATCCATAATGCAATGTTTTTCATAGCAATAAACATCATCAAATATTGAAATCATAATAACACAAGTCTTTCATTAAAATTCCATCTTAACATAATCATACAGGTAAAATCAATTATAACAAGAATCATAAATTTCCCTAGCTTTAAATCTTAATTAAAAGTACTTTATACAATTTATTGGAGATTGGATTAGCTTTGAGTATCACCTATCAATCACAATAAAGAAGCATTAATAATGTACAACGATTATATATATATAAACAATGATAATTCACATTTCAAGAAAGAGAGATAACCATTTGAGCTTTAAAACAAAAATATAAAAATATAAACTTACTGCGTAACAACCAGTTTTGGTATTTTGGCTATATATTCTAGCTCAGTTATTAGAATTTAATGAGCTTTAGTGTTCTAAAAAGAAGACTTAAAGATCTAAACCTTTGTCTCAAATAGCCATAGTCCAATTCCAACGTTTTCAAGGCCAAAATCAGCAATTAACACTGCTTGCCTGTTAAAAGTGCTGTACAATCCGAAGCGTAGGATCTATCTGTTACAAGCATAGTAATTCATGGGAGTACCCATGGTCATTTCCACAGGGATAGGGAGTCGAGAAAAATTACAAATCCCTTTGAAAATTGTTCAAATTTGAGAAAAAGAAAATAAAATCATGTGGTTATCATCAATATCCAAATCTATCAAGCTAGGCATTAGTGTGGAAAATCATTACCTTGGATGTGAGTCAAGAATCCCCCATCAATCCCAGCTGTTTAAGCTTAGCTACCCATAGAATTGAAAGTACGCAGATTAAATGGAAAATAAACTGAAGACTTGAATAAAAAATTGAAACTATGAAAATAAATTACATAAATTAAAAATAACACAAAGGTGTTCTAATACAAAGAAAATACAAGAAAATGAAATTACAATGAAAATAAATTAAAAACTAACTAAACTATTCTAAAAATACTTGAAAGAAATTAAAAAACAATAAAAGAAAATTAATCAATCTAAGCTAAAAAAAAAAGAGGAGAACTTGGTAATTCCTAAGCTAAGCTAGCTAAAAGAAAAAAAGAAAGCAAAAGTGGAGGAGAGATACATGAGAGAGGGAGGAAAAAATGGTCCAGGAGACATGCTTTTATTATAAATATCAATGAAGCAAAATGACCAAAATGCCCTTCTTGAAGCTTTCTTAATGGCTAAGCATTCTCCCACTACCTATAGTGCGAATTGGCACTATAGGTAATGATGCAATTCTTAGACAAAATGAGATTGGATGCATGCTAGCATTACCTATAGTCCAAATTAACACTATAGGTAGTGGGATGTGGCTGGAAATTGATGGGCTCAAAATGCCTTGGAGCATTACCTATAATGCTTATACTACTATAGGGAATTAGGATATGCTAGGTAAAATGCTAGAACTTCAAATGCATGTATCTTTCTCATCCGGAGTCGGATTGGGACGTTCTTTATATCGTTGGAAAGCTTGAGAAGTCTAATTTAAAACCATGGTAGTCTCATGATCTGATTCAATCTGTAGAAAATCAGTTTTTAGAATTACTCCGATTGGTTGCATTTTGTACTTCTTGACTTCATTTGCCCATATCTTCCAAACCATTTAGAATTTAGCTTTAAAATTTGATATCAGACATCAAGACACACTTAAAAGTATGTCATAAAAGTCCCATGACTTTTGAAGACTTCCAAGGCTTGAATCCAGGCTCTCTCTTTACATGCAAAAACATCCACTTTATGGCATTTTACCTACAAAACTGAAAAACATAAAAAAACTATTATAACTATATATTCACTAATATAAATGGCTCAAGTATGTATAATTTGGTGGGAATAATGCAATATAAATATGCAAATACATGATGCAATCACACCCCCCAACTTGAACCCTGCTAGGTCCTAGCAAGAACAAGCATAAAAACAAAAGCTAAACAAAATAAACAAACTTAACTAATTCACTTTTGCAGAAAATCGCGATTGCATTTAGTGTATGCAACAAGCCTTTAAACCCCTAGGTTCCCCCTAGTGGACGAGTTGAAGTCTCGTGATTGTTTGCAAAAATGACACCCACAAACATGAAGAAAAAGTACATTCCCCTTATTCACACATGTTAAGAACAATCTTTAATATAATGGGCATGCACATAAATCTATCTTCTCATAAGTTATGCACTGGTTTAAACTAGTTTTTCATAGATAAAATTCTTGTGTTAGTGATGAAAACTATTCAAATACATTTCAAACCATTGAATGTACCAAGCTTAAGCTGAAGAAATGGGAACAAAGAGAAACACAATGAAGTAACACTTTAAACAAAGTCATTCACATGAGCAAGAGAAATACATTCCAAAAGTGCTTGCCCGTAAAAAGTGTTGTTCAATCCCAAGTGTAGGATCTACCGTTGCAAGCATAATAATACATGGAGTCCCATGGTTGTGTCCTCAGAGATAGTCAGTCAGAGAAAAATAAGAAAATCCTTCTCAAGAGTTGTTCAGTGTAGAGAAAAAAAAAATGAAAAATCATGAGTTGTTTTGAAATTGGTTTTGTGTCAAATACACAAGAATTGTTTATAAACTTAATCAAAGAGAGAAAAAGAACTAGGATTTAGAGTTCAACTTGTTCACATCTTTGGTTCTAATTCCTCACACTTAATACACATCCATAATACATTGAAGAATGGTCTGGATGGAAGATTTAACAAATAAACCATATATTTACTCGCCCAAATTACATTGAAGAATGGTTTGGGCGGAAGATTTGACAATAAAACTATCCAATTGTTCAAGAAATAAGATATTCATTATAAACACTCTTTGAGACATTTTTACAAACACTTAGAACTCTTTCGGTGCTAAAAACTACCTATGGCAAGAAATCCTGTCAACAGATTGTAAAAGCTAGCAATTCCTTGTGGATCGTGAACAAATACTGTGTTTAGTACGAACATCCAAATCTGTCGAGTTAGGACATGTGTGAGAAATTATTACCTCAGATATGAATCAAGCATCCCTCATCAATCCCAGCTAAAGTGTTTAGCTACTCATGGTAATTAAAATAAACTTACTTGAATCGAAATGAAAGGAAATCATGATTAAACTGTTTAAACTATGAAAATCAACTTGTATAAACTGGAAATCAACTAAACTTGTCTTGTTACAGATTAAAACTAACAAATACTAAGATTACAACTTACAAACTAACTTTAACAACAATCTAGACTAAGCTATAGAGAAAGAAAGAGGAGAAAGATGAGAGAAAAACTTAAAAACCTAAAAATTAAGCTAAACAAGTGAGTAACGTATTCACAAAGATCTTGGCAAAAGCTTATATTGTATTACAAGTGAAATTACAAAATTGCCCCTCAGAAAGTCACAAAATGAAGATATTTTGGCTAAGGCGGCGCCCATTACTGATAGTATTAAAGAGGACTATCAGTAATGGGTCTTCTGAAACAATGCTTCGAGGCTAAGTAAACTGCTACTACCGATAATGGTATATGAACTATCGATAGTGCATCCATACCGGAAAACTTGGCTTGTTGTTGCTGAGCTCTTTACCGATAATAGTATTTGCTTCTATCGGTAATGGATCAAAACTGATTTGGCTCCGAGACATCTACTACCGAAAGTAGTCATTAAGACTATCGGTAGTGATCCTCTGTAGGATCTGGATATTGGGTTGCTTTGATTGAACTACCGATAATGGATATTACCACTATCGGTATTGGTGCTTGACAGAATCAAAAATTGTTGTTTTGCTGCACTTTGAGGATTAGGCTACCGATAATGTTAACCATCATTATCGGTAGTGAGTGTATTATGGGGAATCTTCTTCTTGAACAAGACTTAACTTGCTTCAAAACTTCCATAGCCTGACTTAGCCTTAATTTCATCCCAAAAACGCGAGATTCCCACAAATAAGAAAATATCAAACATAAGTAAAAATGCTAATTAAAACCTACTTATATACATCAAAAGATAAGAATTTGAACTACATTATCCCCTTTGGAAGTGCATGATTGCGTAACAATCACACACCCCTAACTTGAATAGTGCTAGTCCTCTAGCAAAAGATACCTAAAAAAAATACAAAAATAATAAACTGCAAGCCTAATGTAACTAATGCATGCTATCACTCAAAATAAACAAGTTCAATATACTTAACAATTCACAATCAAATTATCCAAAAAAAAAAAAAAATTCACAATCAAACTTATTAATCCTGTTAAGTGCATCAAAACAGTGAACTTGAAGAATTTTTAACCTTGCTCTCGAAAATGGAATTGGTCAACTCATATTGAAATTTAGAACCCATACCTGAATATGTGTAAGATGAATACTCACTTAGAAGAATTAGGATTCTGTTTCTCACGAGGCGCATAAGTCAAACCTTATTCGCGAAGTGGAACAAAAACTGATAGAAAAGTTAATCCATACATGCATATATATCAAAACTTGACAAATCATATATAAAAATAACACATATGATTAAATAGGAACAATTAACTAACTTATAATCAAAAAGGTCTTGTAAGCTATGTAATGTACCTTGGTTAACAACAAAAACTGGATAAAACTAAAGATGAGAATGGTTCAAAAGATGTTGGCTAAGGTTACTACCCTGCCATTCTCACCTAAACTGTTCAAAATAAATAACCAACTAATCCTAAATTAAACCAAAATAAACTGAAACTGTTCAAAAACAATCAAACTGTGTCTAAAAAGAAAGTTATCAAATAAATTGTTCAAAAGATTAAGGTAAATCAAGATGGAGGGACTTCAGGCTCATCCGCCTCCTCCTCAACAGCAGTGGTTTCTTCTCTGGTTTCTGGTTCAGCAGCAGGTGGTACTTCAGGCACAGGAGCTCCAAACTCAGTGTAATACTCAGGGATAGGGGGCATAGGGTTAATGCCAAACTTCTCGAACAGAGAGTTACCCCAAGCTCGCTGACTCAACTGTATATCCCACTGAATTTCCTGTCTGAGCAGAAGTCGACCGATATTTCTCTGGTTCTCAAGGATTTCAGCATGCATAGTCGTCAGTAAATCCTAAAGTGAAGTAGAAGGCTCGGGAGCAGAGCTAGATGATGCACCACGTGCGCGTATGCCCTGAGATGCTTGGGTAGCTCTCTCTGCTTCAGCTCTAGCACGAGGTCCCATAGAAGATGCAGCAAGTGTGATTCCTCCCTCACCATGAAGATAGGGCTCCGTAGAAGTGATCCCTTAATCTATACAAATCTGTGTGATCATCTGTGGTAACAGAATCAAGTGGTTCAAACGAGCGGATATGTACTGAACAATATCCTCAAATATCCATGCTGCCACATCAATAACTGCGTCACCCATAAATTCAATCAAGAGAATTACCTCATCAAGCCTAGATGCACTCTCCGACCCTCTGGCATACAGATTATAATGAATAATCTTGTTCATAGTTGCATACTCTGGACTCATGTATCCAATAGGGAAAATCTGTCCATTGTCCTTTAGAGGATTCAGATCGCTTTAAATAATTTCCATTGCAGCTTTTCGGCTCTTCTTCTCATGAGAGGGATAAGGAAATTCGATCTCAACAAGTGTTGGGCGCTCGATTTTTAGGAATTCTGCAATGTGGTCAGGAGTGAGTTGCACGATTTTCTTCGAACTCATTTTGGCAATTACCACATCCTTCTTTGCATCCTTCACAGCCATAGTATAAAAATTCTGAACAATCCCCTGTTTGTACCCCTTCCATTTCACAAACTACTGGCCGAGTTTCCTCCTATGAATCACATTCAAGACTCGGTTAGTCGGGTCGAAGGCCTTTGCTTTGATAAACCGCTAGGGCTTGAATCCTTTGCCTTTGATAAAATCTACCCACGTCTTTCTCTTAGGCTTCGGTGCACCTGTCCATTTGGATGGTTTTTCTTTGTAGCTTGACGGCACTGAACCCAACTTTTTCCTCGGGTGCCCAGTGGTTCCAATCTCTCCAACTTCAGGATCCCCCTCATCAAATTCTTCCTCAACATATGGCACTAGCTTTGGAGGAGCCCAATTTGCATCGAGTTCAGTCCCCAACGGATCATCAGAATCATACTCAGATTCAGAGGAAGAATATTCAACAATGGCTTTTCCCTTACCCCGTGGTGCAACATTTGCTTTCTTCGCAGGGGGTTGTCTAGCAGATTCTCGAATAGAAATCCCTTTTTCCGGTTCACGTGGCGGTTGTTTACGTTTCTGCACACCCTTAGACTTGGCTTGGTGTGCTTTCTTCGCCTCCTGTTCCGCTTTTCTCTTGGCTTCTTCTTCAGTCTTAGCCTTGGCTTCTTGTTCCACTCTCAATCTATCCTCTTCATCCTGTCTTGCCTTAACAGCAGCCAGAAGTTCATCAGTATGTTTCACTCGTGCCATAGTCTCTGTAACTCAAAGCATGTTCAGACAAACCCAAGTGTAAGAGGATTTTTATAAAATTTTAGTAGCATCTCCCCAGTAAATGGAGACTTCCAAAAATAAACAAACACAAAACTCTTTCACAAAATCACAGCCATTACACAAATTCAAATATCACAAGTTAAAAATACATACCTTTCTTTGTTAAAGATAAAATAAACTTTCCCAAGCCTTTATGTGCCTTCTTATGCCCATATATCACTCAAAAATTAAAGCTTCTATGATGGAAAAGATGGCAAGATGAAAGTCTGATGAAGTGGAGAATGGGTTTTAAAAAGATGGAGGTTCGACTATGATGAACAAATGGAAAGAAGAGAGATGTGGGTTTAAATGCTAAGAGAATCGTGGGTCGCGAAAGGGGTTAGAAGAAAGAGAGAGAAATTGAGAGACAAGAGTCGCGAGAGAGAAGGGGGGGTCTGATAATGGCGCGACGGTTGGAAAGGGAAAAGGTGGGAAGTGGTATGCTATTATGGCTTTGGAAAGATGAGGAAAAGAGAAGGTGGTGAAGGGAGAGAGACGTGGGTTTAAATATGGGAATGAAAAGTGGGTTGGTTAATGGCTTGTCTAACAAGCCATGGATTTGAAAAATTATAAAATAGCGAAAATAATTTGGGGCGGTTAACTGAAGGATTGAATTTTAAACATTACTACCGATAATAGTGAAATGATACTATCGGTAATGGTTGCTTACTGAAAATGGAGGGGCCAAAAAGAAAAATCAACTACCGATAATTGACAAAAGACACTATCGGTAATGATCATTAGCTGAATATGAGAGGTTCAAAATTTTGACTTGATTACCGATAGTTTTGGATATTGTTATCGATAATATACTGGTTCTGGTTTCAGGGTGCATGAAGTGAAAGATGAATTACTGATAATAGTGAAATGGTACTATCGGTAGTGATGACAAACTGGGAAATTTAGGACTGAAAGAGATATGATTATCGATAATGATGATTTGCTACTATCGGTACTTAGCTTTTTCTGCACTTTTTTTTTTTATATGAAGGCTTAGGAAAAAATCCATTTATAAGTAAGAAGAATTGGCAGTACCTTTTTCTTCAATAAGCCTTCAGCTAGCTGCTTTTTCCTTCTTTTGAACTTTCTGCTCCTCACAAACTGATTATTCAATTCTGCTCGCATCCATCATATTTACAGTTTTAACTGAATTTCAAATATGCTAAGCTCCTTCAGAACCTTAATAACCTTATGAACAAATCTAAATCTACCCTGTACATTCTAACATAAAATACATAACAGAATAAGGCTACTTAGGTAAGAAAAGAATTTGTCAAATGAATCACACAGCTTCAAAGGGGTCCTATGGGAAACTTGACACGAAAGAATTTAAGCTCAAACGACTCCAAAGATGGCCTTTAATCATTTTCTAACTTAGTACAATTGTTCCAAAATGATCATAATGCATTCAAACATAAATTTATTCAAATTTCAAAAAGATATGCATATTGGCTAACAGAAACGAGAACACATGTACTATATACTCAGCTAATATCAACACTCATAAAAATGAATGGTTCAAAGCTAATATAAGGTCTTCACTCCACATATCTCACAGATGAATTTAAGTAAAGCAAAATTGTGTATTTTACCGGTTCACAAGTG
This sequence comes from Hamamelis virginiana, assembly GCA_017140935.1. Taxonomy (NCBI): domain Eukaryota; kingdom Viridiplantae; phylum Streptophyta; class Magnoliopsida; order Saxifragales; family Hamamelidaceae; genus Hamamelis; species Hamamelis virginiana. The sequence goes on along the minus strand of JAESVK010000155.1, from coordinate 5,544 downwards.
TGTGTGTGCATAGGATCGAAGAGTTCAAACATGAAGAAACTCAAACATATTGTATCGCTTATTTCAATATAAATGCATGCAAAAGTTACAAATGCTTAAAACTATACTATGATATCAACAATATGTACAAAAGAATGAAATTTCTCAAAAAAAAATTTCTGGGCCAAAACTAATATTTACACAAACAAAAACTTAAAAAGCATGCTACTCCCCCCTAACTTGAGATAGACATTGTCCTCAATGCAGAAAGGAAATAGAGATTGCATCAAGATGAACTAACCATATATAACGCTGCAATCCTTCAAAAAGAAAAAGTTAAGTACAAAAACATACAAAGAATACAAATCTCCCCCAGACTAAAGTAACAGTGAACTTAGTGAAGAGAACATGAGCATTCAAAATAAAAATATTTACATCTAACTGAAAATTAAAAAGAAAACAAACCTAGCGAACATATATACACCTCCCTTTGTAAGTAGCGCACACTACTTAACCACCGGATCCTAGTAGACAGGATCTACCAAAAGTTCCTTAATTACTTCAGAAGAGAAATTCTCGAGAAATGGTTTCAATCTCTGACCATTAACCTTGAGAACATTCCCATTTTTTGGATTAAGGATTTCCACGGCTCCATGTGGATAGACTTGCTGAACAACAAAGGGTCCTGTCCATCTGGACCTTAACTTACCTGGTAAAATATGGAGTAGAGAGTTGTACAATAGAACTTTCTGTTGGGGCTCAAAATGTTTTCTCATAATATTTTTATCGTAAAAAGCCTTGAGTTTCTCTTTGTACAACCTCAAACTCTCATATGAGTCTCTTCTGATCTCTTCCAATTCATTGATTTGTAATTTTGTATGCTCGCCAGCTTGGGTCAAATTATAATTCAAAGTTTTAATGGCCCAATATGCTTTATGTTCCATTTCGACCGGTAAATGACAAGCCTTTCCATATACCAGACGATAGGGAGACATTCCCAAAACAGTTTTGAAAGTGGCACGATAAGCCCAAAAGGCATCAGTAAGCCTTAGAGACCAATCCTTACGGTTTGGGTTCACAGTTTTCTCTAAAATATTTTTTATCTCCCAATTTGCTAGTTCAGCCTGACCATTCGTTTGTGGGTGGTAAGCGATCGAAACCTTATGTGTGACTCCATATTTCTGCATAAGCTTTTCAAATGGAGTACCCATGGTCATTTCCACAGGGATAGGGAGTCGACAAAAATTACAAATCCCTTTGAAATTGTTCAGATTCGAGAAAAAGAAAATAAAATCATGTGGTTGGATTTGAGAGTTGTTTATACTAAATGCATTAAAGTTAAAGAATATTAAAATAATGAAAATAAAGAACTGGGATTTAGAGTTCAACTTGCCCACATCCTTGGTTCTAATTTCTCACACTTGTTTTACTCATCCAAATACATTGAAGAATGGTCTGGATGGGATATTTAGTAATGAAACCCCAAACATTTACACGCTCATATTACATTGAAGAATGGTCTGAACGGAGGATTTTGCAATAAAAATCATCCCTCTTGAAGATTATAGGATATTAATGATAATCACTCTTTCAAACATTTAAACAAACACTTGGAATGCTTTTAGCGCTAAGAACCACTTGTGCCAAGAAACCCTGTCTACAGATGGTAAAAGCTAGCCATTCCTTGTGGATCTGAACAAATACAGTGTTATCATCAATATCAAAATCTATCAAGCTAGACATTAGTGTGAAAAATCATTACCTTGGATGTGAGTCAATAATCCCCCATCAATCCCAGCTGTTTAAGCTTAGCTACCCATAGAACTGAAAGTACGCAGATTAAATGGAAAATAAACTAAGACTTTGAATCAAAAATTGAAACTTATATGAAAATAAATTACGTAAGTTAAAAATAACACAAAGGTGTTCTAAAAAAAAAAAAAAAAAAAAAAAAAAAAATACAAGAAAATGAAATTACAATGAAAATAAATTAAAAACTAACTAAACTATTCTAAAAATACTTGAAAGAAATTTGTAACGCCCCAATTTGACTACTATGCCAACCACACAATGTGGGTTGGCACGTGTCAAACTGAAGGTACAATATGTACTGATCATTCATGTTTCCACAATCAGAAGAGAAAGAAATATATTATAACAATATAATATGATATGGATTGTTCATACAAATGTCCAAATGCGAGAAAATACCAATAAAGTCAAACTGAATATTAATGCCCACAACCCAGGCATATAAGATAATAATATAATAGTTCAAAAGTTCTCAAATGCATAATAAACTCTTGACTGGTCCTCATCCACTGCTAATTTCCACACACTACGTAGAGTTCTTTTACAAATAAACCTCTACCAGAAACCCTATTCATCTGTCGTATAAAAACACAGCAGTTAGGAATATATTATCCTCAATTAACAATAATAATACCGATGCAAGAATCATATCATAAATAATATTCAACTTTTGTAAATCATTTATAAATCCAGTGTGGGTTTTCATATTTCACAAACCGTGTTTACCATTCATGTCCATCATCGTATCCTTTTATGGCTCACGAAAGTACCAGTAGCTGTTTTTCAGGCTAACGAGCCCCTAGTGCAGCATTTTAAAATAACACATAACCACAACGGGTTCTTCATCGATGGTAAGCCACTTGCATGGGCTATTTTCCTTCGGGTCATGCTCAAGGCTCCACCCAGGACACAAGGCCCTTATAATTTCTTCGGGTCCAACCCAGGACACTACGCCCTTCTGAATACAGACTGAGCCAAATATATAGCATTCCATGCATTTTATTGCATAATAATATCACATTTTCCAACCAGGCATAATTTATTTGTGAAAGGCATATAAATACACTTTATTAAACTATTAATTCATAAATATAAACATTCTGCAGATATGAGTACAAGAAATCAATTCAGATGCCATCACCAAATTCATATAAATCATACCACACATAATATTTCAAAACAGTTACAATTTCATGCATCGTAGTTTATCCAAATATATTTCAAAAAAAGGTTTCACAAGAATCATTTTTATAAATTCATATTATCAGTGTTAAAGAGGATAGTTATATTCCTACCTTAAAAAAGAAATCCACTAAATTTAGTCTTTTTTCCCACAGATGCAACTTTAACTTGCAAAAGGATAGTTTTCCGGACTATTATGATCTGAAAGAATAACGAATAAAGACATGCATAAATACTTATTTAAGTAAATGATCCTTAAAATCAGAAACTAGACTTCCCAAGCTTCTTGTGCATATAAAATATGTCCAAAACGGAGTCCGTGTGAAAAAGTTATGACATAACGAAGTTATATATATATATACCAAGGAAAATAGGATATATATATATATATCAACAATGATCTATTAAGGACTAGTCCGGTCCTTATGATAAAGTCCCTCTAATCTCACTGTCCAAGCCATGCTCAAGATCTAAGGGTGGTTAAAAAAAATAAGAAAAAGCTGATAACTAGTCAGAACACTCTGCCCAATGACAAAATTTGGTTTCCCCTTCTTTCTTTCCTCTCTCCCCCACATTATCTCTCTCTCTCTCTTTAACCCAAATCAAACCCAATCAGACACGGAGAAGCCCCCTTCACCCGCCTGCACCTCTATTTCTGGCATCTCCATCAGCGGCCTCCACTTCACCGAACATTCCCCTCTTTCTCTCTCTCCTAATCTCTCTCCGACGACCTCCAACTCCGGCGACGGCGACTGTTATCCTCATATCTTGGACGGTGAGTTGAGTTTTTTTTTCCCCACTCTCTTTCTATCTCTCACTCATCCTAGGTGCTGTTGCTTTCATTGGCATTCACCTTCTCTTCGCCGGCGAAGGAAAATGGGATTTGAGTACTGTTCTTTTCAGTATTGCGTCCATTTAAGGTCCCATTCTGTTCTATTTTTTGTTTTGATTTTGGTAGAGATGGAAGGAGTTGATTTTTTTTCCCTTGCATCAATATGGAATGTGATTTATTGGCATTCTTTTTTTGCCCTGCCTGAGTGGGGTGGGGTGTTTGGTTTTAACAACTCCACTAATGGTTTGCATGTAAATACCAGAAAAATTTAAGTAGAATTTTTTTCAAATGTTCAAATCATAAATGTTACATTATGTCTGACTTGTGGTTTATTCTTCTCTCAGCCTCCCATTGGCATAGACCGAGTTTCTGAAATTGACGAGTGGGAAGAGGAGGAAATCAAAGTGTCTAGAACAAGCTAGGATGCAAATAGCATCGATGTGGCAGTGGCCGATTTAGGTTGGTTTTCTTTGGGCCTTAAAGGTGAAGCAACCTTGACACTATGCACATATGATGGCATTGAGATGACTTTCGAGAACCTTTGGTTCTTGACCGGGCACCATTCCTTGAGAGACCTGGATTTTGGCTCCCAGAGGCTATATCTGAGGCAATTGGCAGCCAAACTAAACTTGAAGCTCAAAAAAAGAAAAAACTTCAAGAGGAGAGTGCAGAATCCCTTTCAGAGTTGTCCATTTGAAGTGAAAAGAACACAATTAAGTTTCCTTTTTGTAGCAATATGATCGATTGATCGTGATTAAGGATGGAAGTAAGTAAGAGTATAATAGGAAATTGATTCAGCAGGTTTTTGTTTGACTTGGAAAGATTAATTTATGTTGCTTTAACTCATGTAATTGTAGAACATCCAGGTTTTGGTTCAAATGTTGATGTATTGCATTTACCAAATTCAAAGAAGGATTTTAACAAAAAATTGATGGAATATGAAGGCGTGTGTAAATGATGTGGATGAGGTGCATATCAATTTCAATGTAATGTTAGTAGTATATGTAACCCAATTATTTGCGTAATATGAGATGAATGAGACATGTATACACAGCTTGTTGCACATAAAATAATTTCCCAAAACGAGAAAATAGGGGGAAAAAAAAAGAAAAAGGAAAGAGGAAAAAGGAAAGAGGTAAAAGAAAAGCCCCCTTTCTTTACTTCTTCCTTTTTTTTTTTTTTTTTTTTTTTTTTTTCATTTGGGGGCCAATTGTAGAACTTGTTATAAATCAAGAATGAATTGTATCTCGTCTGGCTCAAGAGAAGGCCAAATTCTCACATTAGAAATAAACTGGAATCTTTTACAATAGTAGAAGCATTGTATTTCTATGTTGTTACAGTTAGAAGAATTAATGCAAATCCAAATGGGCTTTTCGAAACCCATGGGTTAAAACAATTGGTTCCATGCTTTAGGTTAGCCATCAATCAGGTTTTATAGGTCCACTCCTCCCATGCTCTAATCACCAACTGGGTTTTTATGAGCATTTACGAATAACAACATGCCATATACTCACGGACTCTCTCTTTCCAGTGAAGTACAGAGTAACTTTGTCCAACAGATTGTTGCAATGGTAAGTAGCTGTTATAACCCCAAAAAATTCATTTAGGACAATGGAGGATGATAATTGATCGAGTGCCCAAGAAACGTAGCAATGAGTGCTTGCAAGTGTAAGTATGTAACTGCCAAGGCCCATTGTAACACCCCACACAGGGTTACCCCTATGCGGAAATGCCACAGT
>JAESVK010000154.1:742986-768711 GCA_017140935.1 Hamamelis virginiana | reverse complement strand
TATATATATATATATATATATATATATATATATATATATATATATATTCCCGTTCCTATGAAGACTTCCTTATATCGTGAATGTGCAATGTTCAATCTTTTCCATTAACGATTTGCCCCTTCCAAGCCACTAGGACTAGTTAGTGAGGATTGGTGAAGGTGTAAGAGGAAAATGATTAGAATTAGATTAGGTCCAAGAGTTGAATTTCCTTCAATTTAAAAAATAAAAATTAAAAATTAAGGAATGCCTCTTCCCCCAAAATGCATGTTTTCTAAGGAAAATGGCTCACTTCCACCAACAAGAGTGGGATGAGTATATATACACTTTTAATACAGAATAGCCAGCGGGTTTACCCGTATGTCCATTCACCCTGAATGAAGGGACCAATCCTAAGGCATGCGTATAGGCCCTGTGCTTGGATTTCCTTAATGAACCCTACTATGTCACGTCTTCCCTTGAAATTATACTGCAATATCAAGGACAAAAAATTATACTCCTTAGATCAAACATAGTGTGTGTGTGTGTGTGTGTGTGAGAGAGAGAGAGAGAGAGAGAGAGAGAGAGAGAGATGTGAGGCACCTGCCCAGGTTGGGGCTCATGAAGGTTCCAAAAGACATAGGTTTGTATCACGTCTATTCCTCCTGCTTTGGCTTTGGAGATGAGAGATGGCCACATCTATAAATATATTATAAGTAATGTAATTAAATCAACTAACAGCATTTATCTCTGATTTACACTAGAAGTTAGACCGTCAAATTTGGCAAATTAAAAAAAAAATAATATTAATAATTGTTAATCGCACTCCTGCACCTACGACCTCCCATAATAAATGAGTAAAATTCATATTTTGTCCTTCTACCGAAAAATTTATTTTTAATATAACGTGCACTTTCATAAGATCAGTATCACAAACAGTATACGGAAATCATGGATTAAGATTGTTAGCTAGAAGATCTTTTTTTTTCCCCTCTAACATAAGATATATATGTTAATATATTTCTTACCCGGCCGCCCCAGTGAGAATGGGATGATTTGATTTTCATTATTTCATTTCCCCGGCCATTTTGTAAAAATACAATCATTCACTCACAGAAGCGCAGACATGCACAAACACACACTGAGAGAGTGAGAGGGAGAACCTGAGGAGTGCTTCGTGGATAGTGAATGGAACCGGAGAAAAGAATCTTGCGTTGGCCATTGATGATTAGAGATCTGCCATCATAGGTCACGTTACCTTCAACACGTACACTAACAATTGTGATCAGCAATGCAAAATACCAACACGGACACTTCATCATCTCTATCCTAGCTATTCGATCATATAACATGTGTGTTTATATATATTTATTATCACAACCTCTCTCTCTCTCTCTCTCTCTCTAGAAAAGCACATGCAGTAGGGTCTGCGCGCCAATGAAAAGATGAAAAAACCGGGATGATTGTCTGTCTTATATATAGAATATTATACATACAAACTTTCTCTCTATACTACTTACCAAAAGAAAGACTCTCTTACGGGCTTTGTTTGAGGGATTAATTTCAATTGAATTGTTTACTTCTCTGAGGTGATCATTTATACGGTTTGAATAATATTATTTGGCATGTATTAGGAACAATTGTACAATTTTTCTTCTTTTAAGGGAAAACTATCCAGACCCTTTTAGAATTTGAATTCTATACCAGTAAATCTAAAACGCTCTACAGATTATCCAAAATCCATCCAGCATTTTTCAAAATCAACTTTTTTTATTTGTATCCAGATGTCTGTATGGTGCCCACATATTTATATGTATATGAATACATGTTCCTATGTGTATGTTTATATTCAAATGTTCATATTTTTTAAAATTAATTATATGTTTATGAATACATGTTCACATGTGTACGTCAATATGTTTGTATGTCTACATTAACATGTTCTTTTTTTTTTTTTTTTTGGGTCATCGGTGAGGAGTCGATAATTAAATAAATATTAAAAAAATTAATATATATTTTTTCTTTTGGATCACTTGATCAATTGCAATGCAAGTGAAAATATTGTACAAAATTTATAGAAAAATTTTAAAAATAAATCCAAATTCCATGAAGAGAAATTCTGTAAAGTTTTGTCTTTATTAGAAAAAATTACCGTATATTTTGATATTCGATTAATAAAGTTAGATTTTGATTGGAATTCTTAACATTTATTTGGATTTCAAAAATTGTAAAAGAAAAATGCTGAAAATTGCATTGAAATCATTCCTTACTAAAGCCCTTTTAAGCTTTTTCCTTTCTCTTTTCATTATTCTTTCCAATATCTAAACAGATGCTGAAATTCAAGAAACAAATTAATATTGGTTTCCTGATTTGGTGTGATTTGAATATTAGAAAAATAAGGGATTTGAATGAATAATTTGAGCTGGAAATGTTGGGAAATTTGTTTCAAATGGCCTATTTTGGTGGGAAAGAAACAAATGGCCTATTTTGGTGGGAATTCCCTTTTTGCATAGATTGTTAATTTTTTAGGAAACTTCATTTGAGGTTTATTTGTAGAAAGAATTCGTAATTAATCATTGTCAAAGAAGATATATAAGACTTTATAACAAGGGACTAATTAGTTGTAAGAGTTTCTGACTTTGGATAATACTCAAAGAAGCGGGAGAATTAAGGATTGTCAAAGCTCCAGACGAGGGCCGGCCCTGACCTAAAGTTGCTAAAGCAGATGCTTTAAGCCCCTAATTTTAAGCCCAAACAAGAAGGCCCCCTAGTTTTAAGCCCAAACAATGGACTGCAAAGTAGACCCCTTATTTTAAACCCAAACAAAAGGCCATTTTAAACCCAAACAATAGGCCACAAATTAGACCCCTGATTTTAGCCCAAACAAAAGGCCATTTAAAGCCCAAACAATAAGCCACAAATTAGACCCCTAATTTTAAGCTCAAACAAGGGCCACAAATTAGACTTCTTCTCTACGACTCTACCTTTCTCAATTCCCACTCCCAGTTCCCAGTTCCCACTCCCTCACGGCCCCACGACATTTGATTTTTTTCCCATACTCACATTCTCTCTCTTCCCCCAAAAAACCCCGCCAACGCCCCCTTAGTAGACTTGCATAGTTGCAGTTCTCCTTTTCACTCACCTTACTTTGTCAATCACTAGTGGGTCCGCCCTCTCTCTCTTAGGTATTTCTAATCTTTTTCTTTTTTTTCTCTCTTTTGAATCTCTTTTATCATATTATCATTATTATTATTGATTTATTATGAGATTAACTTTTTTTTTTTTAGATAATCATTAGGACTTTAGAGTTGTTTTCTTTTATTGTATAAATTTATTATGGTCACTTATTGAGAGATTTGGATTTTTTATTTAGGGTTTTGATTTTAGGGCTTTTGGCTTACTTAATGATAATATGAATTTATTATTGTTATTTACTTATTGTGATATTAGGATTTTTTTATTTAAGTTTTTATTTTAGGGTTTTAGCTGTTATATATGTATATTAATATAAATATATTGTTGGTTTTAGCTGTTATATATGTATATTAATATAAATATATTGTTGTTGTTAGTTAATTGATTTTAATTTTTCTTATTTTAGGGTTGATCATATAATTATGTCTCATATAAACTTTGTTAATACTAGCAAATAAAATAATAACAATTGGCAATTAAATATTTTATACAAAAAATTTTCGTGTCATTATGTAGAATATAATAGAATTTAAATACAAAAAATTTTCGTGTCATTATGTAGAATATAATAGAATTTAAATACAAAAATTTTCTCCACCTTTATCGTCTATTTTGGATAATTGTAACTTTTATATTCAGTTTGGCAAAGCTCAAAAAGTAGAATAGAATAGAATTTAAATTCAAATTCTCTTGTTTTTGGATTGAAAAAAGAATTGGAATTGGAATTTTATTCTTTTCACCATAATGAATTAGGGCTTTGATATTGATTGTTGTAAATAAGATTTTACAACGGTTTTTTATTCTTTTTTGCTTTTCTTTTCAAATGCAGTGAAAGAAGATAAAGATACTATTTTGTTAATGGACAAAGATCATATTGGTTAGTTACAACATTTACATGGTATGTTCTTCTATTAAGCAATTCTATTTTGTTGATGTACTGTTGAGGTTTGGGGTGAGCCAATTGAAAACCCTTTTCTATTTAACTATTTTACCTGCTATAATATGCTATAAGAGATATTGTTTTATAAGAAACTAAAATCTTTAACGTAGTAATTAAGATGCAAATTTTCTTTAGAGTTTACATGTAAATTAAGGAGCCTTCTTTTAGGTAGCCGCTTCAAGCCACCCAAAGCCCAGGGCCAGCCCTGCTCCAGACACCTTGCATGTTGAAGAGAGAGAGAGAGAGAGAGAGAGAGAGAGAGAGTCTTCCTCTTGGGAAATGCGATTTGGGGAAAAGCAGTACCGAGTAGCTCATAGTGGACTAGGCTCTCGCGAATTTGAGAGTGGCTCATAGGCAACTCATGTTGGCATTTTCTCTTAATACCGTTTTGATAGTTTTAAGGACAAATTCCTATTATTTCCAATACTTAAGAGAGTTAGAGGATTTGGCTTCTCAAGAGGATTTGGCTTCTCAATATGCTCTCTATAGAGTTTTGAGCTAGTTGACTACCTTTTTATAGGTTTAGGAGAAAATTCCATAATTTTATAATAATAATAATAATAAATCCATATTGTTTGGTGGTGTTTGGTTGATTGTCTAGCTAGCTCAGCTCGATCTATATGGTAGGTGAAATGCATAAAATCCTTAGTTGATTGATTGTCAAACTTGGCTTGACTTGGATGTTGAGAGGATAATTAAATGCTAAAAGAAAGAGAAGCATGTATGAGTTTTGAGTGTGTAGGAAGTAAAAAAGGAAGTAAGCGAACAAGTTCTAGTATGAAAATAATTTAGATATAAATTTGTTTGAATAAAAACGTAACGGATTAATTGGTTTTGAACTAAACTAAACCAAATTTCAAGATTGTCAAACAGGTCCAAATAGATTTGTAAGGATCATTTTGGTTGACGATGAGAGATCACGTACATATATATGATATATGAAATTATAACACTCTCCTAACTAATGAATGGGAGTTGAATGATTTATATATATATAATTGAAATGAAAGAAATATTTTAGATGACTAATAAATTAAAATCTCGTCAATGAAAATGTGGAATCAAAATAAAAAAATGGTTAAAGAGATTTTTTTTTTTTTTTCTCGAATGGGGTATTTAAACTCTGCTTCTACTTATCCTCATACATGGATAAGGCCACTATCTATTTCACATCCATAAATGTTCAAAAAATCGTTGGTAGCAATGTTATTAAACCCGGACTGAACCGGCTGGTTCAACCGATTGAATCGGGAATCGGTCCCCTCTCCGGTTAGTTTAACCCACAAAAATTCATTTTTAAAAAAACCGTTCAACCCGGTCGACCCGGCAGTTGAACCAGTCAACCCGGTAAAAATACAGGTCAACCCGTTTTTTTTTTTTATTTAAATTTTTTTTAAAGGTGCTAAAATGACTAAAATAATCCCAATATTTTTAAAACATTTTAAATCCAAGAAGGCTAAAAAGGCAAATTAGTATAAAAAACTCCCAAATAACAAAAAGAAATCCAAGTACCTAATTTAATAATACAATATTCTTATCTTCATTTTAAAAAATACATCTAATAAAGATTCATCAATAGTAATTTTAAATTTTCAATTTTGATGACTGCATATAAATTCAAATATATGAATTGATTGTACAAATATTTTAAAAATTTTATATTTTGAATCATTTACAGTTTTTATTCTAATAAATAAATAATATATTTATGATATTACGGTTCAATCCAATTGAATCGATTGACCCTTAATCCGATAATTTTTCCAGTTCGATGAAATTTTAAAACTATGGTCGGTAGTCAACTCTATGGGAGAGAAGAAGTTGAAATTGGTGCTTTTTACTTCTAGACCAGAAGTGTAAGCACCCAAACCAACTATATATTATATTCCAAGAGGTTAAACGAATGAGATGTCAATAGGCATTATATTCCGGTCCAAAAATGCTCCACTCTGCAAAACTCATTCCTCTCGAAAGCCACTTCTTCTCTCTTCTTCACTGCTCCGCCGCCACCGCCACCACCACTCTCCGCCACCTGAAAACCCTAACTACACCAACCCATGAAACTCCAAAATCCAACATCTCTAAAGACGACTACTTCACAGCCATCCACTACATCTCCAACATCGTCCGGCGCGACATTTACATGGAACGAACCCTCAACAAAATGCAAATCACCATCACCTCCGACCTCGTTTACAGGATCCTCCGCAGCTGCTCCTCCGCCGGCACCGAGTCCATCCGATTCTTCAACTGGGTCCGAACCCACAACCCTACTTACGAACCCACCAGCATCGAATACGAAGAACTCATCAAAACCCTCGCACGATCCCGCAAGTACGAGTCCATGTGGAAAATCGCTGAGCAGATGAAGAAACAGAGACATACCCTTAATCTCTCACCACCCACAGTCTCATTCGTCATTGAAGAGTACGGCAAACACGGCCTTATTGACCAAGCCGTTGAGGTATTCAATAAAGCTAAGAATTTTAATTGTGATCAAACAACGGAGATTTACAATTCTCTGCTCTTTGCTCTTTGTGAAGTTAAGAATTTTAATGCCGCTTATGCTTTGATTAGAAGGATGGTTCGTAAAGGGGGCTTGCCTAATAAGAGGACTTATTCGATTCTGGTTAATGGGTGGTGCTCTGCGGGGAAGATGAGAGAGGCGCAAGAGTTTTTAGAGGAGATGAGTGAGAAAGGATTTAGTCCTCCTGTAAAAGGTCGTGATCTTTTGATTGATGGGTTGTTGAATGCTGGGTATTTGGAGTCTGCAAAGGTAATGGTAAGAAAAATGACAAAACAAGGGTATTTGCCTGATATTGAGACGTTTAATTCTTTAGTAGAAGCAATTTGTAAATCTGGGGAAGTTGAATTTTGTATTGATCTTTATCATGATGTATGTAGATTAGGACTTTGTGCTGATATTGAGACTTATAAGATCTTGATTCCTGCTGTTTCGAAAGTGGGTAAGATTGATGAGGCTTTTAATCTTTTGCATAGTTCAATTGAGAATGGACTTAGGCCATTTCCGAGTTTATACGCGCCGATTATTAAAGGTCTTTGTAGGAGGGGTCAGTTTGATGATGCATTTAGTTTTTTCAGTGATATGAAGATTAAGGGGCACCCGCCGAACCGACCGGTTTATACAATGTTGATAAAGATGTGTGGGAGGGGAGGTAGATTTGTTGAGGCTGCGAATTATTTGGTGGAGATGACTGAGATGAATTTGGCACCAATGTCGCGGTGCTTTGATATGGTTACTGATGGATTGAAGAATTGTGGAAAACATGATCTGGCTAAGAGGATAGAGCAGTTGGAGGTGTCTCTGAGGGGTGTTTGATGTACCACCAGACAATTCATTAGAGCTGTGTCTAATTTTAAGGATGACTGTCTGCTGTAATTTACATCAGAGGCACGTCAAGGCTGAGATGAGAGCTACTTTTGAATGGGAAGGTGGCTAGTGCTGGAAAGGTAGGTTGTTTTTACCTTTTGATCTCAAATGCATTTAGTAGTGTAGCCAATCTTTCAAGTGTTAAATGAAAGTATCAAACTTTCTTCCTTCTTTCCCCCAATAAATTGCCGGACATGACATATTTTTAGTTTGCTTTTTTCTTAGTAATAGCCCTGCATGATTTACCCATTTGTTCGGATTTGGTACTTATATAACTTGCCTATTTGCTAGTAAATTGACAAATGTTTTGAGGAAGAAAGTATAAACTCTCATTTATGTCTCTATAAGAAATTGGAACGATACAAGTGTGGAGCAGTACCCTGCACAATTATTAAATTAAATGATGCCGTGTAATCTCAAAAACTTGCTATGTTCATCACTATCGGCCAAACTGTGTTCAGACTATATGAGGCTACCGCTATATATATCAAGTTTTCATAATATCACCCTCACTAATGCAAATAGATATAAAATCATGTCTCTTTGTGTCAATTTATTTCTTATTTGGCCTTCCTCATCCCTCTTTAGTTTTGGAAATTAGAGCCATCAATATGCTTACAGGCTCTGATTCTTATTGGTCCCATCAATAATTGGAGTTGATAGAGCTATTCTTAGGACTAATGGAATTTTGTCCAGTGTCCGCGTTGTTTTCTAATTTTTGAACAGCATTCATTTTCTTAAGACCTACGGAATCATGTCTTTCAGTGGTATAACACTTGCAAGAGGGATTGCCACTAGGAAGTATTCTTTTTCTTTTGTTTTTTTAATACCCACTAGGAAGTATTCAATTTGCTGGAGTTAGCAACAACTGTAGGCTGTAGAGTTAGATACTTAGATCTGTTCCAGTTACATAATTGGGATTGCCATTAGGAGTCTCATTCAAGTCCTCCTCTATTGGGATCTTGTTGGGGGAGTATTCCAACAGAGATTATCAATTGGGAAGGTAGTTACTTGCCTAAATGGTAACCTTACTCTTATTAAATTGTCTTCTTCCAGTCTTCCCATCTACTATTTCAGGTTCTTGCAGAATATTATAAGTAGTAGAGGGATTTTCTTTCAAAGGGAAAGGAAGTGGTGAATTTTTAAGACTTTGGTTGGCCCCTTGGTCTGGTTATCTCGGTTTCATAGATTTGTTGAAAGGTTTTTGGTGTCAATTGATTAGTTTTGTTGTGGGATATTATGTATGAGTTAAAGCAAGGGACATTTTTGTTTCCTACTTCTCTTAAGAGTCTCCATGATTTCGGGGTGGAGGGGGCACTTGATTTGATGGAGCAACTCTGGTGCTTTTATGTTACAGCCTTGTTGTTTCTGTTTTGATCTAATATAAATCACCTGATGCTTATTTGATATTCGTTTCCTTCTTTTAGGGAGGATTAATTATCCCAAGGAAGTTATGCCATTGGAAGGGTTAAGATGAAAGAACATGAGGTAACGCTTGTAAGTACTGTCGCATAAAATTTATCAAATGTCTATCCTAGATGCATTTCATAGTGTATATTGTTCATTAATTCTAACCTCTATAATTTGTTCCCAGGTTGCTTTGGCGTAACAGAGCCAAGAGAGTGGAAATAAATGCTTTGGGGATATGTTTCTGGATTTGTATGTTACTGCTTCTAATTTGAAGTTGTGGGTTTGGACGATCATGTGGTTTTGTTAAGAGGAAGGTTTGCAGCACTGGTGTAATTTGTGCAAGAGCCGCACTCATTTTCTGCCCATCTCACAGGATACCTTTTTTCCTGCTTAAGTTATTAAGAAGATGACTTTAATCCAAAAAAAATAAAGATAGTGGAGATGATTGAATTAATTTGATTTTGATATTGATGAGATCTCTGATTTTTATTGTTCATCTGGTTGTAAGAGATTAACCAACCACCAAACAACCATGAAAGAAGCTCGGGTTGTGTTATGTGCATTAACTGTTTGCACTAAATCACTTGGCATGCTCACTTTGGCAGATCTAATTTCTTTTTTCTTTTTCTTTTTTTCCTTTTTTATTTTTTTTTTTTTTGGGTTTGTAAAAATTATTACAAAACAGTTGGTGACACTAAAGATATAGGACACAATACACAACTAAAGATATAGGACACTTTACACAATTGGTCCTCTACTGTCCTTAATAGGTCGGTCCTTGAGCGTCCTAAACTAAGAGGGAAAACTAATTCAGTGTAAAAGCATAACTTTTTAAATTAAGGCTGAATTTTGGACCATATAAAAAAATCAAGGCTGCATTGAGGAAAACCACTTCAGCGTGATATAGAACCTTTCAAGTATTTGGATTGATTTAGGAAATAAAGATAATTGATAGAGAGCAATTTAAGGAGAAGTTGCTTCTCTCTCTCTCTCTCTCTCCCCCCACCCGACCATCCAATTTCATCTGGTAAAGGTGCAAACAACCATCTCCTAATGATTCCTTTTTCATCTGTTGAATGCAACACAGCAAGTACACAATTCAAGTCAATTTTAATCCTAATTAGCATTTCTTGAAAATCTCAAACCAAAATACCACCACCACCACCACCACAACCTTCCCAACCCCATCAAAGTTATTCTGATTTTCACCATTGGCAGCAAACGAGCAATTGCAGAACAATTTCGAAAATAAATGAATATGAACTCCATATAGAAGAAATATACAAATGAGCTTGAGGTCAAATTCCTCACTTGATGTTTGTTCCCTTGCAATGCTGAAAACCAGAGATCCGGTCCATCCGCACGGATATGTTCACACAAACACATCACAAATGCATCATTTGAATAATTCACGAATCTCTTTCTAAAATATTATACTGTAATGTTGATGATGTTTTCTCGTGTGCTTTTTTATCTACACTCCCTTTCCCTTCCTATCCATCATAAGGGAAATCTAAATCATCCTCTGTGACCTTGAAATGTTGGGGACGTTGGCCTGAGCAATGAACATTCCACATCTTGAAATATGCCCTCT
Organism: Hamamelis virginiana; assembly: GCA_017140935.1. Taxonomy (NCBI): domain Eukaryota; kingdom Viridiplantae; phylum Streptophyta; class Magnoliopsida; order Saxifragales; family Hamamelidaceae; genus Hamamelis; species Hamamelis virginiana. The sequence continues at coordinate 758,205 of JAESVK010000154.1, read as the reverse complement.
CCAGATTCTTTACCTGATATATTGTTCAAGAGTAGATGAATAAACATATTACCTTCTATATACATATACAATGCACCAAAAATGCAAATATGAGAATTGAGTAAGCTTACCCAGCGTGCTGTGTCAAATAGAGGGCAACTCATACGAACAGCCTTGAGTTTATCGGTAAGAGCTTGAAGTTTTTGGGGATTCAATGCCAAAGAAACTGCCTTTTCTTCGTACTCCTTCATACTGATGGACACCAGAGGGCAGGTTAACATACAATAGAAATAAATATACTCGTTATCTTTCGAGTCGAAAACAACGTGTGCATATGCACAAGCACAGGGTTGCCTGCTAAGATGGCGAGCTGCATTCTCATTGAGAAAGCAAGCCTCCTACATAGTGGAGGGATAAAGGTGCCAATGAATACCAGTTGATCCAACATGCAACCAGATCACTTTTAAGGGCATCTAGATATCACGTGAAATGTGAACTTCGATTGGCACAGCTTCTGAAATCAATGCATTTAATTTTTTTTATACTAATCTGCATTTCGATTGGGCACTTTTGGGTGTATGGAACTGCATGTTCCTATTTGATTTATTTATAGATACTAATCTGCATACCTGCCAACAATCATCTCCTCCCCAAGTCCAGTGGCAAGACATAGTGAGCCAGCAACCCTGGTAGCCATTTTCTCAAGGGGCAGAGTCACCATCGGTAAACCAGCCCATAGAATATCTGTTCCCGTGGTGTGCGCATTGCATAGAGGCCTAAAGATAAAAATCCAACCATAAATATCCAAGAACCCAAGCAACCAAATTATTGCCCTATGACTAGAGAAAAGGGTACATAAATTCTATTGCCTTACTATGAAGGCCCGGGAACGGGGGATTCGAGCTAAATTTTTAATTAGTTTTTAAATCAAAAACAGAGAAATAAAATGGAGAAAATTTTACGTATCAAGGAACAGATCTGCTAAAGCACTGCGCCTGATGTGTTCATTTTTCAAGGCAACATCTGTGAAAATTATTTGCTCTGGCTGCACCCCCTGCGCCATGGCATCTGGAGGCAGTAATAAGAAAAAAGATCGTGAATGAAAAAAAGCAATACGGAGATGTGGCAAGATTAATAAATCAATTCAGAGAGAAAATAATAGGGTAATTCCACATACATGCACGAAGTCTCATTTCGCCAGCAGCTGGGAACCTGAGCAGCCAGAGAGCACTATTGGGGACACGTCTAAGAATATTGCACCTGGAGAAGATAGAACATATAAGATCACTGAAGAGATGCCAAATTGGATATAAATAACAAACTGCAAATATTAACATAGATAAAACAATAGATTAAGGACCGTCATAAAATTACCAAGTACTAAAGACTTCAGGGTCCATCTTGTACAACTGGTTGAAGCATGCAAATATAAATTTGTCTTCAGGCAGACCATAATCTGATCGCTTATGCGGGCAGTTTGGATCCAAGACATTCCGATTTTTCTGAGAACAGGAATCATAGTGAAAAGAATATCAGGTTCCATGTAATAAGCATCTATGCAAGAAATTACGAAGAATAGAACAGATTTCAAAGTCAAGTTTATTCCAATGTTAGAGAATCTAACCTGTTTATAATCATTTACAAAGTAGCAATGAGGGAGATGGACAAGCTTTTCAGAGTAAATGTGCGAGTAACGTAACGGTGAAACAAACTGAAACCAAGGAGGCCACATATTAGACAAGACCGAATAAGAGCACAAAAGTCATACAAGGTTCAAATTTTCCCACCTCATCAGTGACCAAGTAATCTATGTAAGCCGCCCCTGTTGTCCCTGGGAACCCCATGTATGAAACCTGAATCGGTGCAGGCTGCATGGCAAATATTTCATTTCTAGCCCCCTGCATAAATAGGGTGCCAATTCAGTGTCAAAAGTGCAAACTCACATATGGTTTGAAAATCGATAATAAATAATAATAATTTTTTTTTTTTACTAATTATGGATATTCTATAAAGTAACACTCTTCTACATGCAAGGTTTACAAAGAAGCTAAAACAAAACAGAAAACAAAATACAGCTTCCACGAAACAAGAACATGCAAGGTTTACAAAGAAGCTAAAACAAAACAGAAAACAAAATACAGCTTCCACGAAACAAGAAAGCTGCGTAAAGGCACCTGGTTTCTGAAAGCGTCCGAAATTGTCCACACAAAAAGATAACTAGTTATTTCTACATTTAAATTTCCCTCCAAAAGATCAAATAAAAAGGAAAAATTATACCTTTCCTTCCAAAGAGTTAAAAAAAAAAAAAGAAAAAAAGAATGCACGAGGAACCATCTTCGAAACCAATAAAGAAAAGCTTTTTCCACTCTAAACCACTAACCATCAACCATATAAAGAACCAATATAGGCATAAACCAATGTAAACCAAAAATATCAAAACAAAGTCCCACAATTCACAAGCCACCATACAATAAAGATTAAGTCAGTTGGAACATCACCAAAGGCCAAATGTAGTTTAAAAAACTAATCCATGCGAATTTCACCCCAAATAAACATCTGAGAGCAACCTCAATGGGCTCCCATTTGGGGTTGACATCGTTAAATTTGGGAGCCATGGCAAAAAAAAAAAAAAAAAAGTTACTCCAATGAGCTGACATCCATGGCTCCCAAACCTAGCAATGGCATCATCGCCTCCTATATGGGAAGTTTTTTGACAATGGCCATCTCCTCCCAAATAGTCCAGATCATATTTTCTTCCTATTTAAATCCCATTCGAACACAATTGTGCCAAATATAGAACCTCCCCATTGGAGCACAATAGTGCCAAATATGGAATGAGCTCCCATTTTGACATTGTAGCACTCCTAAATAAGAGTGCCCCATTGGAGATGCTCTAATGTAGGAAACAATTTTGGAACATAATTGTGCCAAATAAGGAAGGACCTCTCACCTAGACATTGTTGCACTCCCAAACAGGAGATCCCCATTGGAGATGCTCTTATGTAGGAAAAATTACTCCCAAACCCTATCAAAGTGACCATATAGCCTCTCAAAAAATAGCAACACCACTTTGAATTCCCCATGGTGAAATTTTTAGATTTAATGAATAATTAAAGCCTTAAATTTTTATATTCTATTTTCCTAGGATTTAGGGTCATTTCTTGAGACATGGCTAGAAACATGTTCAGCAGTTATATCAAAGATTTAGCAACATGTTGAAGTTAGAACAACATATTCCTATAAAATTAGCCTGTCAACCAGACCTAATCTAACCCGATCTCAAAAAAATTGAACTCAGGTTAGGCAGCTCAAAATAGATATCTAATTGGGTTTGGCTACCTTTCAAATGAGCTTCAGTTGACATCCATCCAACAACCCAAATTACAACCCAATATTTTATAGTTTTAATAATCAAAATTTAGTTTTTATAAATTACTAAAATGGTTGAAATCATTTTAAAAGGCTTACAATTGTTTTCTGAGTTTGATGGAGCCTATAAATTGGTCTCCAAGCACAAAAGTGGGATTATTGAATTGGCCTTTATTAATTAAATTTCCAAAGTTTTCTATTTTATCTTCCTTGTGGAGTCTAGGGTCTTAGCAGATTCGAGAGTTTTCTTCAGATTGAAGATATTGGTTTCATACTTTATTCTTTGCACTTACCACTGTATCACAGACAATAGACAATGACAAAGCTTCTATGATGTCTATACTGGTATTGATTACTATCTTAGCAACCCAAATCCGCCCCCCCCCCCCTAAAAAATAGGAAACATAAAAAGGAATAAAGACAATAAACCTTGGTATAACCGTTAAGGTTGACTAGAATCTGTATCTTATCCTCATTAATCAGCTTGGCAATCATATCTGATGACATCACAGAGACATCTATGAAGTGCTCAGCTTCAGAATGGATACGCTGCCTCCACTCAGTGCTATCATTTGGACTCAAGGCATAACAGAACACCTGCACACAATCTTTTAGTTCATATATGTAATAGGAACAAAAAATGTGATGAAAATCCAAATTGGCTCTTAAATTGGAATTATGCATAAGCTCGGATTAACAAACCTCAACATTTTCTTTGTCATGCATGCCAAATACCGAGCCCATAAGGTGTGACAGAGGGTGATTTCCAAAGTCACTGCTCACGTATCTGCAAGCACAGAAAAATTCTAATGAGAGTGTAATATGAAAACATGGAAGGACTTGATTTATTAGGATCTCAACACTTACCCAATCCTTAGTCTCTCATTTCCACCTTCACTCTTTATTGGAATAGGAGCAGGATGGTTGAAAGGATTAGCAGCATAACGGGATGCAATTAAGGAGCAGTGCGCTGCATATTTTCGGCTAGAGACAGAGAAAAGAACTTGAATAAAAATCTCATACTTCTTCACTGACATATTGTGCTAAGATAAAGATCTTACCTAATATCGAGTGCAAGCATTGAATCAATAGGATATGCTATTGCATGAAATGGTTGCACACTAGGAAGAACTGATGTCTGAGGGGAGAAATTTAACGCAGTTAGATTAGTTAGGAGCGACAAAAATCAAATATTATAATAATTTGAAAATTATTAATATATGAAAATTAAGTATAGGAGATTGATTCTAAACCTTAATCTGTCTCCTGATAATCCCTTCAACTTCAGTAAACATTTTTTCCTGATCCTCCCAACTGCAGACACACTGGGAAAAAAAAAATATAATCAAGGGAAATGAATTGTTTTTTCGATCAAGATCAAATGAAATTAATTTCTAGTAAATGAAACTTGTCTACTCTTCTATGTAACAAACTTGTGCAAAATGCTTAATCAGGTTAGCAGGGTAACCCGAAGTGACACAGAATCTACAAGGAAACATATTTATACATGAAAAACTTGAGCAATATTGAGATGGCTAGCATGAATCATGGCCGATGCACTGGAGATGATATTTCAATAGTACAAGAAGAAAATGACCAAGAAATGTATCGTGTATTAAAACTGGAATATGCTTTGGTTATCAATATCATGTCCTTGATACATGCCGAGGAAAGTCATGCAAAATACATAAGATATAAAGATCCTAATACTGATATAAACTATTAAGACGTGAACCTTTCCTAAATAAAAGATACAAAAGTACAAAATGAAATTGTTTTTGTGATCTGTGATCTATAATCTATGGCCTATTGCATACTGAGAAGACAATATATTAGATTCACATCCACATATTACAAATCTCCAAATAAAAATAGTATCTTTCTTTACAAAGTAAAACATTGTTTCATCCACTGAAAAGCTTTAATCCAGAAACTGACTTCTCCAAGACCTAGATCCTCTAGTACAGCACAACAATGCCAAACTGGTAATCATCCTTAATCGATAGAGGACAAACATTGACTGATAATAGTATAATCAGCAAGATAAACAAATCATTGACTCTATAAACACATATTAAAAAAGTTTAAAAAAGCCCACGAAAGAATTCTTCAATCCCAGAGAACTACAAAAATATTTACCTGTTTAAGAAAACCATAAATTCAATCCCCAAAAAACTACAAAAATATTTTTCCATTTGAGAAAACCATAAGATAAAAATATCAACCAGAAGTTAATAATAATTATACTAATCCATATTCGAAAGTCCAGTTGAGTATGATGTGGTGTGCTACAGTCATAGAATGCAGTCACTATTGTCAGACATCTAGTTTACCACACAGCAAGCTCAATTTTGAGTTGTGATATTACCAACTTAATATGATAGGATTAAGTTTTGGTGATATTATTATGAACTTAACAGGATAGGTTTAAATTTTTAACCATTTGGTTTGCATAGTACCTCATTCAAAACACTCTTAAAAGCTTTCTACTGTCCAAAGAAAACGAAAATATGTGTGTGTGTGTGTGTGTGTGTGTGTGTATTATTTATTTTGCTGGTCTTTTGAATAGACAAATAATATCTTTGTGAAATTTTTAAACAAAAAATTTAGTTTTTTCTTTCCCTTTGTGGGAATTATCCAAAAAATTCTTGTATGCTAAATCGATAATATATGCAACAAAATGAACTTTTCAAGGTACATTGGAACACCCTCCCAATATTTCCTTAAAAAGAAGAAAAAGGTAGTCCTCCACAAATCATATTTGTACATGCACCAAAGTAGAAGTTTAACACTTTTAACCACCTTGTATAAGCCTTAATTTATATCTATGAAATTAAAATAAGTTTATTTAAACAAACAAACAGCTTCATTGTGAATTTCTTTGATAATATGATTTGGAGAGACCAATAAAACCCTTGACAAGTCCGTGAAACTTGAATATCACATTTTAACAATACAATCACATTTTAACAATACCTGTAATGTATGCAAAAGGTTACAAGTCGCTTCTGGGAAGTCGGGGCGTAGAAATAACGCCTGCTTGTAGCTCTTTATAGCCGCCTCCACATGTCCGCTGCGAATCATCCAAAATAAAAAATTACTAATGTCACATAAATAGATGTAAAAGAATGTTTCAATAGACCAACAGCAAGTAGCACCACTTTGAACATGGATAAAAGAGTATAACCAAACCTGTCTTTATAGGCAGAAGCCAGATTCGCATGAGCTTCAGGCATAGTTGGTCGGATGTTAATAGCACGCATGTAGTCCTGAATTGCATCACTTACTCTACCAATCTCCTTAAAAGTGTTGCCCCTATTTACGAGCCCATCAGCTGCCAAAGGATCAATGCGGAGAACTTCATTGTAGCACGATATAGCATCTGCATGATGTCCCTATATTGGCCAAAATAAATAAATAGATAAATAAAACAGGTCAAAATGCTGAGAGAAGATAGCAAGGCCTTGTAGAAAGAAAAGAGCACTGTGCCAATATACTTCTTGTATTAGTGTGTGAATGAAATTTTGAGCATCATTATAGACACTGAAAAGAGCTGCCATCACCTGTTGTTTATAAATTATTGCAAGATTGTTGAAAGGAGCAGACAATCCTGTTGTCACAGTCAGTGTTGCCATATAATATGTAATTGCAGCAGGCACCATGTTGCTGCATGTTCAGAGATGTCTCTTGTGAAAATCCTGCTTTTATAAGGAACTCTATGCCCATTCATGTTGAAGTATCAAGACATCAAAACAGAACATACCATTCCATATAAACATTGCCAAGGTTGGTAAGTGCTTGTGGGTGGTTCGGCTGTAATTTAAGGCATTGCTACACATAGCCAAAGAAAAAATATGAGATTAAAGAGGACAGAAAAATAAAAATAAACAAGTGGAGACCAAGATCAAAAGAATAAGATGAGAAAAAGGAAAACTACATGATAGCATTTAATGGCTTCATCTACTTTGCCCACATCTTTCAGTGCGTTACCCTTCCAAAAAAATAAAAAGATTTATCGACACAGTTCCAAGTTAGTGAAATTTGAGGTTGCAAATTTGAACAGCTCAATGCTCATATTCACATTTCTGCATAAATGAAGAGAACTGACCAAATTATTGTAAGCCTCCAAAAAGCCAGAATCGCATGCGATGGCTTGCTTATAATGGTATATCGCCAAATCCAGCTTACTTTGCTCATAATATGTACTAGCCAAATTACCTGCATTAGTTAAGCAGAATATGGAACAAATTTGTGACCAAGTTATTCACTTTTAAGTAAGGTACAAATGAAAAATGTGGTAGATCAACCTACAGATCCCAAGGTGGCATTCAACAACAATTGTTAATAAAAAATACATCCGCTTTGGCCCCAACTAAACCTTATCAATATTTCTTTCCATCGTGAAAGAGAATTTCAGCAACAAAATAAACAAATAGTAATGAGAACGAAACAATTGAAAACAATTTGAGAGTAACCAAAAAAAATTATCAGAGAGTAACAAAAAAATCTCTAGTTGTCTAGGACATCAAACTATGACTGCAGAAACAAAAGAATAATCTTGGGCTTGGCAGTAACTTGCTAGATACATGATAACTTCTGCAACCCTATTTAGACATGCTTAATGGAAAGACAATATTAAACTTGCCGAAACATTATAGGAAATGCCATATTATTAGAATACCAAGAAAAGAAAATGAGTAAACTTAACTCAACTCTAGACAACATACTAAACCCAAAAGACAAATCAAACTGGAACATAACCTGACAATGCCCGTTAGAATTCACGATACTGTCAATTAATAAGGCATAAACATCGCATGAAAGACATCAAAGAACTTCATAACAAAACATTTCGAGGGTCAATCAACAACTAAGCTATCCCTGGGGTCAGCTGCAATATGATCAAGCATAGAAACAGTAGCACTCACCAAAAGCCATTGCAAAGTCGGGTCGAGCTTGAAGAGCACGCTGATAACACACAATAGCCTCTTGAGGCATCCCCAAAGCCTGGAAAAAGGCAAAAGAAATATTTTGTTTTTCTCTGATACCAGTCCAGGCACTTGCAGCTATGCAACCTTACTGGCACAAGGTATGACAGCTTACCTTATAAACATTTCCAAGGTTCAGGTAGGCATCTGGAAACATGGGCTTAAATTTTACTGCTTCCTGGGGGGAAAAAAAAAGAGAGAAGTAATTCATCAAACTGAATAGCAAAATTAACTGATGCAAACAAATGAAATAAATACAAAAAAAAAAATAAAAGAAAAAGGGTAAACTTCTTATAAAGACTTCCCCATGACAGGAAGATTGAAAAAATAATATATTCTGCTTATGTATGTCATGCATTAAAAAAAAAAAAAAAAAAAAATTACAGTGATCCAATGTAAACATCTTAAAATATAGACCGGAAAAACTGTGACCTTTGAAAGCTGTCACAATTTTTCTCAGTAACATTTCTAAGAAACCAACCATTGGATCACTATGATTTTTGGCATGCATAACATATATAAGTATAGACGTATAGTATCTAATCCAACGATCAGTTTTTCGAAACACGTATCCCACAATTATCTATTAGCATCATGCTTACATAAACTTATATAAGCATATGCAGACTTGATCATTTCTATATATATTTCTATATATATATATATATATATACACATGACACAGCAATTGAAGCAAGTAGTCAAAATTATACTCCAATTGAAGGCAATAGGATAACCAAGCATGATAAAACAAAATCAAGTACATACCTTATAATATTGAAGGGCTCTGTTAAGATCACCTGACTCCATAAAAAGACCGGCAAGGTTTGACCATGCAATAGCAAAAGTTGGTTGTATACGTAGAGCCTCAAGGTAGCAACTATATGCCTGCACAAAATGTTAGATCCTGACAATTTGGAGACCGGGAGATGGAAGTTACAACAAGATCAACCATCATCTGAGCCCTGGCTTGTAGATAACATGACATCTGTATCGAACTGTGAATTCAGACACAGTTCCACACATGAATTGCTCCTATTAGTAACTTCACCAGCAAAAGAGAACTACACACTATAAATTTCTAAATATGGAGGAATTTCCTTCGAGTCGACTTTAGATCTTATTAAACCCACTCATGCATTGACCATGGAAAAAGCCTGGGCCAGAAGAACCCAGTAGTAGCATACAGTCAATGTGGGTTACCAGAATAGATGCAATAATGTTTTTGTTTTTTTTTTTAATTCCATAGCCCAAGTATAGGATTTCATAGCTGACCGTTCTATATAAAAGAGAAAGGGAAATTAAACAATGGACAGGCATTCATATGTTAGGACTTACATCTTGCACTAAACCTTGCGCTTTCATCAAATTCCCGAGGTTGCTATGAGCATCAACCTATGCCAATGGATAGAAATGAGTCAAGAATGAAAGCTCACCGAAACCAGAATATTATGCTCCGTTAGGTTGCCAAGACGAAAAAGGAATGGAAAAGAATTAAGATATGGAACTTAAAATTTCAGATATTGTTACTTATCATCTTTCTGACTGACAACCAATCTAAGCGCAAAAGAAAGGGGAAAAGAAAAAATTATATATAAAAAATAAAAAAATAAAGAATTACCAAAAGAGGATTCAATGCAAGCGCCTGACGACAACACTGAGCTGCCTCACTAAGTCTTCCTTTACGCATGTATGCACTAGCTAAGTTTGACCACGCATCACAAAAATTGGGCCGAAGCTACAAACAATTAAGTTTAAAAAGATTTAAAAAAAAAAAAAAAAAAAAAGAGCGGATTATGAACTACCGCATCAAAGATGGTAACATAAAAAGAAATGGGTCCATAGAGGCCAAATAAAATGAAGATGACTTGCAAAAGATATAATAGGGCTAACAAGGTGCATAACCACCAACCAAACATAAACTCTAAGAACTCCTATCCATTTTTAATATTGATTAATCAACACATTTCCAGAAAAAATCAAACATATCTTCCAAAAAGAATGCTTACCACTCCTATTGCCAACAGAGACAGCCCCATGCAAACAATTCCAATATGAAATTTAATTCTGCTCGTCTGTTTCATATTGGAAAGTTGTAAGGCATCATTTGGTTATGGTTCCAATAGGCATGCCGAAAGAATGTAATTTACACTATTTTGTTATAATTTTTCCATAATGTTAAACAAAATTAGAAGCATCATGTCAACTTCATAATTTTCCCAATTCCTCTTCCTACAACTCTTTATTTTTTACTAAGCTCCTCGCATTTTTAAGATTTTTAACTATTACATGTAGATTTGGCTAAAATTTCATTCCCAAACTCTAAATTAGACTCCCTTGCAAACCAAACCCCCTCTTTTCCATCTCCTATCCTCCCTCTCTCCTCTCCCCACCTAGTTTTTATGCCTTTTATTATTCAAACCATAACCCCCCCCCCAAATAAACATTAACCAAAATCTTCATAACTATAATTATCTTCCTTCTTCCTTTTTCTTTCTCCTTTTTTTTTTTAATTGATATCTTGGCTACTAAGAAGGAATTAAATGTAGCTCATCCCCACCCCACCAAAAAAAAAAGAAAAAAAAAAAATTATCTTCGCTACTTGGTACTTAAGAGCCCCTTCAATTTGTATAGTTGACCATCCCACACCTCCCCGGGAGTGAGAGGGAGAGGGGGAGGCACAGCCAATGACAAAAAAAAAAAAGAAGTTTTGAGTAATTACATAGGAACCCCACACCATCTAATTATAAAAGTAAAAATAAAATCTTATTGCTTGAGTGAAAGCCCCCAAAATGTCAGCTTATTACATTTTAAACCCCATGCTAGGCAACTTAAACCCCACAAAGTCTGCTTATTATTTATAGAAGCATAAGATTGCTAACAGTTCCCACAAGTACCCCTAATTCATTATCTGACCATGTACTTTAACCCGTCCATATTTTATGCACTCCAAAAGATCATGTTTTAAGGTTCAACATCTTACAAAATTAATTGCATGAATAGTTGCGATGTAATTTTTCTGCTGTATTTTTTTATTATGTCCAAATAAACACTATATATATATATATATATATATATATATATATATATATTTATGAAATATCCTAATTATATGGTACCTAAATCAGTAATTATATTTTTTGGTTTGAAAAGATTAAGTATTGATGAAATTAATTTTGACATTAAAGAGACAACAAGTCACTGATTTTAAAGATATGATTAAAATAAATTAAATCAAAACTAAGTTGGTTTCCCCAAGGAAATATCCCTGGCTCCACTCCTGCAGGCCAGTCTTAATAAGGAAAAGACTCTTTATAGTTTCTCATCATATCTCTTGGTTTCCAATAAGCATTCAAAGGAAAACATAACAACATAAATTGTGCAGCAATTAAAATAAATAGATAAAAAGATGTAAAACAATGTTATTCTCTGTAGATTCAGAGTCACCCTTAGAGGAAAACAATGCTTAAGAAACTGGAATATAAGTGTATACAAACCTCAATGGCAATTAAATAGTAGCGGATTGCAAGATCAATGTTTCCCTTTTCCTGCATTCAAAGGAAAATTAGAATCTTAAAAATGTGAGGAGCATAATAAAAAAATAAAGAGCTTATATTAATTGGATTAATTACCTTCCAAGCATTTGCCATGTTTCCAAAACATTCAGCAAAATGTGGCTCAATTTGAAGAGCTTCTTCATTTTTTGCGATACATGAATCAAAATCATGCAACTGCAAAAAGACTCGGGACACATGTTCCAAGATCAGATGGACTTAGATTCGTGGAACAATTTTAGAATGAAATTTAGGCAATAATAACTAAAGACACAAAGTGGAAATTAAAATAAAATAAAAAATTACCCCGCAATCAGGTGCTTGATAGCATGTAGGTACAAAAAGATAATGAAGGTTATACAAATAAATGAAACAAGACATCTACATATGTATGTATACAAATATGTACAAAAGCAACCTGATAATAGATTGCACCCAAAAGAAGAAGATTGTCAGTGCGTAATGCGTTTCTCTCATAAACTGCACTGCTGTGCTCGAGTGCTTGTTTATACTTGCCAGCCTTGTACATCTGATGAGCAACAGCCAGACACGTGTCTTCATCAACTGTATCATAGAAGGTTGCATCACCAGACGCAATTATTATTACATAAATAAATCATAATGTTTTTCTTATATAAACCAAGAAAGCCACACAAACATTAAAAGGTCAATCTCTGCACCTATTGAGCGGAGAAGCTTTCAGCCAATCAAATATTTATTACAACAGGGGGAAAATATACCCATCAAAATTTTGTTTATGTCAATATCAAGGTTTTAACAGCTAGTACTCAAGTACCAACGATTATTTTTGCAACAAAAGTTGTCAATCTGACAGGACACTTTTGGACGAGATATTAAAATTGAATCGTCTAATTTTTTTTTTTTTTTTTTTACGTAGAATGAAATGTACAAATACCGCACCGAAAATGGGACCATTTATAAAAATGGTGCCATCATCCCAAATGATAAATAAAAATAACAAAAAGTGTATGTCTTGTAATCCTCTACAATGAGTTACGGCTATGACTCCAAAGCTTTTTCCTTTTTCTTTTTTTTTTTCTTTTTTTGCCTAATTTGTAAAAATAGGCAAGTACGCTACAATGAAATGTTACATACAACGAAGCTGTTCGATTTTTATGGGACTTACAAACACGTCATTAATCATTTAAAAAAACTTTGAAGATTAAATGGGAATTATCCACTTTAATACAATTATATATCAAAAGAAAGAAAAAAAAAGGGTAAAACCAAAAACATGTATCATAAAACTGATCAAAGGCGAAAAGTTTAAAATTGAATTGAAATTATTCATTTAATGCCCAATAAAATGCAAAAACCCTAGAGAGTTAAAAAATTTATGCAGCACAAAACATATCAAATAGATGAAATTGAAGAGAAAACTCGAACCTTCATGAAAATCAGAATGCTTAAAAGGCTTTAGAGTCGACGAAGACTCGGTCTTCCCAACAAAAGACTCATCCCCACCATACGAAACCCGAGACAGCTGCTGCTGTGGCTGCTGTTGTTGAAGCAAGTGATGCCGAGAATCGTTCTGTGACGAAATCATCATCGTTATGTAACAAAATCAAGTGGTGGAGATTTCAATATACGATCATCAAACCCAAAAATATCGAATCACAACCCAAGGCTCTGATGAAAAAGAAGGGTCGAAGAGGAAAAGCCCTAGATTTTTCCTGTTTTCCTTCTTTTTTCTCACCCCTCAATGCGATGTTTCAATTATGTGTGAAAATATGGCGAATATATATGTGTGAAGTGGAGCGATTTGGGCCGTTGATATGTAGCGGCAAGATTCTGCCGTTACGTGTACGTATTGGACAGTAGTCGACACTATTGTTGGGCCTTTACGTTAGGGGCCGGCAATGAAATGGGTTGGGCCCAGCAGGGTTGAGAAGTTGAGGATGCTCAAAAAACCACTAGATATATACAAATAAATACAAGTACAAGAAAACATCATATTTGCTTTCATTTCCTTTTAACATTTTTTTTTTTTAAAAAAAAAATTATGGAAGGTGATTCAACCTCTAGAATTGAACTTAGATTTTGACTTCAGTAGCTCGTATCTTTCTTTTTATGGGATGAGATTCTGTGTTTTATTTCTCATGGATGAGAAACAGCCTATTTGTTGCTTCATTTCCCATTACCAACTACTTACCTTATTGATAGTATAATTCTAATCATTTTTCCTTGCACCCTCACCAACTCGACTATCATCCGTCGGAATAACTATGTTCATGCAGTTAAAAATCACCTCTCATGGAATGATCTAAAGATCAAACCTTAACATCGTAATTATTTAATAATTATCGAATGAATAAGTTTTGCCAATGATATCACCTATCTCTAGGACCCAAACAAAACTAAACACCAAAATAAATAAATAAAAAGAATTTGCCTAGGACCAAGGTCGAAACCAAGAATTTGTTTGAGGGGGTGCAATTTTTTTTATTGATAATTCGTTTATTATTTAGCTTGCAAAAAGCATTATAATTAGGGTCCATTTGCATTAACTTTTTCTAAAATCACTTCTGGAGCTCAAAAATTCACTTGATTTGAGAGATTGAGTGATAATCACTTTTAGATAACCTGAGATGGGATTGGATGGTTGGAAAATTTTGATAGTGTCAAAAGTTAGGAAGCCCCAACTTTGCCACAATCACTTTCGGTATAGAACTTTTAATACATGAAGACATGGATTCAACATAATGTTAAAAAACTATGTGAAGAAATATTTATCCAAAAAGTGATTTTAGAAAAAGCTAACAAAAAAGAACCCTTATTTTTTTTTGAAAAATATTGTTAAGTTGAAGCGTGGAGGAAAAATTTTGATAAATTAGCTAACAAATTTGTACGATACAGCATTTCAAGGCAAAAATTGTTTAGTATATATGAATATATAATTAGCTAATAAATTTCAATTATCAATACACTTAAATTGAATTTTAAATAACAAGAATAAAAATTAGGTGGGTGGAATGGTAAAAAATAAAAATAGAAGGGATAAAATTAAAATTTGTCAAGGAGAGTTTCTAATTACTACAAAATATGTACATAAAAGTAACATTTTTAAAAAGTTGAGAGAGGGTATTTGCCCCGCTACTCCCCATGTGGCCATGTCGCTTCAGGAAGAGTTTGGCTACGGATCATGTATGGTGCGGATTGTTTTTATTTGGCCTTTTGGGCAATGTAAATCAGGTGTTTTAAAAAACCGACCGTTGGATTGAATATTATTCCTATGTACTAACAGGCATGCCAAAAATCACAGTGATCTGACGGTCGATTTATGAGATACAGACAGTGAAAAATTTTAA
>JAESVK010000154.1:718834-738447 GCA_017140935.1 Hamamelis virginiana | reverse complement strand
AATAATAATTAAGAAAATTTACTATTGAAAATTTCGGGGTCTCACAGAATGCCATAAACTTTTGAGTTTTATGGTTATTGTTGTTTTGGTTCCTCAAAATGAAAACTAAAGGTCTGTTTGCTCTGTGAATATTTTCAATTTTCAATTTTAATTTTCAGCGAAAATAGAAAAACATGTAAAAAAAAAAAAAAAAAATTTTTTAAAAGTAAAAAAATGAATTGTTCTTTGAAAAATGAGTAAAAAAAATGTGAAATTTGAAAATTGTCAATGAAAATAAAAGTAGAAAGCATCTTTGCAAACTAAACAGGTGCTTAACTTAGACAAAGTCATGTTTGGTTATGCTAAGTGGAGGATTTTAATTTCTTGGATTCTTTTTTATTTGGTAATATTTTAGGATCTCAAATAATTCATTATAAAAAAAAAAAATGGGCTTATTGCCTTCTTGTGTATTTTCTTAGCAACCAAACATAGCATTTAAGGCTTAAATTGTTCATGATTTTCTATAAAACACGGTTTATCCTGAAACTCATCGAGATCTACAGCTTCACATAACCAAAAAAATGAAAATGTTAAACATGCATCTGAAAACATTGGATTGATCATTACTTATCTCTTTCAAAATGAAGTTTGAAGAGAAATACCATTTTGCCAAGCTGGCAGAATATACATGCTGTTACAAACACTATAAGGATGACGATGAATCAGCCTAAAAAAAAAAAAAAAACCATCCTCGCTAGTCAAATTTACTGAACATGTAACAATCAGGATTCATCTTTCCAACTGTGATCGAAATCAAGGTTTCCTTCTTGCTCATTAGAGTCAATCAGCAGTAACACAACTTCCCTCATTGTTGGGCGGTCGAAAGGAGTAGTACTTGTGCATTTTAAAGCAATTTTCAAGACAGTAATCAAGTGAGCAACATTGCTATCATCTTGTAGATTTAAGCGAGCATCAAGTATCCCCGGCGTGAATGAGTTATTTTGGATATATTTTCTCACCCATGTAACAAGATCGCCGCCTTGCTCTAGTGGTTGAACAGGTGTTCTTCCAGTGAGTAACTCCAGTAGGACAACTCCATAGCTATAGATGTCACATTTTTCTGTAACTTTCATTGTGTATGCATATTCTGGCATAATAAGAGTTAGAATTATTCATCAGTAAAGTGATTATATGGGCACAAATGTGTTAAGCAATACAGGTTTATCAAATAACATTTGCCAGTTCAATATGAGTTATGAAGGTATCGCAGCCAATCACATTGTTATGGCATTGAACATTGTGGCTTTGTTTGGATCTTGGAAAAGTTGAGGGAAAGAAAAGGAAAGTTTTAAAAATGCCATGAAAAAAGGAATCCATTACCAAACAATTGTGAGCATTTTCCTTTCCTTTCCAATATCTGGCATAAATAAAAACTTTCTAATCTCCCACAATAATCTACAAGTGACTCAAGATTTGGATTTGAGAATCTGAAACTAGGTAAAGTACCTTCAACAAGACTAACAACGAATTTGAATAAATGCATCAACAATCAACTATCACCACATAAAATGGGATCACAAGATAGGTTACCTGGAGCAATGTAGCCATAAGATCCTGCAACTGCAGACATTGATTTAGATTGTGGCATGTCAATCACCTTTGCCAAACCAAAATCCCCAACATGAGCTTCGAAGTTATCATCGAGTAGAATGTTATTGGATTTTATATCACGATGAACAATCCTAGGCTTGCAATCATGATGCAAGTAAGAAAGACCTTGTGCCGCCCCAAGTGCAATCATGAACCGTGTCTCCCAATCAAGACAACAGGAATCCCCATGAAGTAATTCTCCCAAACTGCCCCTTGCCATGTACTCATAAAGAAGAAGATTGGAACCCTGGTGGTAGCAGAAACCGTATAGCTTTACAATATTTCGGTGCCTAATTTTCCCCAAAGTTAAAATCTCAGCACGGAAGCTGTTATCCACATTGTTCCCCTCTCCATTAGACGATAACTTCTTGACTGCAAGTCTGTGACCCGTTGGCATAACTGCTTTGTATACCGTTCCACAAGCTCCTCTTCCGATTGCAAAACTATCATCAAAGTTGTCAGTGGCCACAACCAGGTCTTGAAAAGTGAATCCGTCCTTAGGGGAAAAGTAAATGTCAGAAGCTGGAGAAGAAAATTGTTTATCCTGCATTGGGGCTACTGTTTTGACAGGATCATGTATCATGAAATATATTATTATTACAATGAAAATGAGAGAAACCCCACCAACAGCTGCTGCAATTATCGCAACAATTTTACCTAAACGACTATCTCCCCCTTCCATATTTGAAGAAAGAGAGAAGGAAGAAGAAGATTTGCTACAATCACCAAGATGCCCGCCGCAAAGCCCTTTGTTTCCAATAAAGCTGCTGATATCCATGTTCAGAAAGAGAGGTATGGAAGGTAAAGGCCCTGTTAAGTCATTATGTGAAAGGTTGCACCCAAGTAAACTTGACAGGTTCTGAAATGAGCCT
This sequence comes from Hamamelis virginiana, assembly GCA_017140935.1. NCBI lineage: Eukaryota > Viridiplantae > Streptophyta > Magnoliopsida > Saxifragales > Hamamelidaceae > Hamamelis > Hamamelis virginiana. The sequence goes on along the minus strand of JAESVK010000154.1, from coordinate 735,946 downwards.
GGAATTTCACCAGTCAAATGGTTGTTGTTGAGCAAGAGGAACATCAGTAAATTGAGATTCCCAAGCTCAGTAGGAATTGCATCAGAGAGATTATTATAGCTGAGATTGAATGCAATCTGCAGGCTTGAAAGCCTACCCAACTCAGACGGTATTCCACCAGAAAAAAAGTTGCCACCCATTTGTAATCCAGTCAAACGAGAGAGGTTTCCTAACTCCGGGGGTAAATTCCCAGAAAGTTTGTTTTCTGAAAGCTTGAGAAGCTCCAACTGAGAAAGGCTTCCTATCTCACTTGATAAAGCATCAACAAAGCTGTTCTGGCTGAGATCCAATCGTTGAAGCATTCTGCAATGAAAAATTTCAGGCGGTATCCTTCCAGTCAGAAAATTTGACGAGATATTGAAGGTCACCAGCTTGGAAAGATTACCAATCTCTCTCGGCAACTCGGATGTAAAGTAATTGTCTGAAAGGTGAAGCCTTTGCAAAGTCTTGCAGTTACCAATATCTGGAGGAATGGGGCCACTGAACTTGTTCTGGTCCAATTCAATTGTTGAGAGATTAACCAGTTTGCACAAATCAGATGGAAGACTTCCTGTAAGGCTATTCCCGACCAAACGAAGCTGCACCAGTGGCTGGCAGTTTATAATCCCAGTTGGGATATTTCCAGTGAGCTGGTTCAATCCAAGGTTCAACAAAATCAGATTAGAATTTCGACAAAGATGGCGGGGAATTCTCCCTGTTAGGTAGTTTTCTGACAAATCAACCACCCAAAGTCGGCTATACACTCCAAGCCCTTGAGGAATGCTACCACTTAGTGAATTGTTGAAGAGTTGCAACATGATCAATTCATTCAAGTATTGAAAACCGATAGGAATGGGACCAGAGAGAAAATTGATTGAGAGATCAAGCTTTGTCAAATTTTTCAAGCTCGTGAGCTCATCTGGAATATAACCTGTAAGCAGGTTTTGGAAAAGATGAAGCAATCGTAGACCGCTTATCTTGCTGAACTCTACTGGTACCTCTCCTGTCAACCAATTCTCCGAGAAATCAATCTCTGTTGCTAAAGAAAGATTGCCAATTTCTTTTGGAATTGTTCCATTTAACCCATTTCTGTAAAGGTACAACTTCTTCAGAAACTCAAGGTTCCCAAGCTCCTTGGGGATTTCTCCCACAATATTGTTCTGATAAAGGGCAAGAGTCTCCAGATTTGTACAATTTCCCAGCTCCTTCGGAACAAACCCAGAAAGCTGATTCCCCCAAAGAATCAAATCTGTCATGTTTTTCAGCATTCCAAGCTCTTTGGGTATATCGCCAATTAACTCATTTTGAGCAAGACCAAGATACGTCAAACTCTCACATCCACCTATCTCTACTGGAATGATTCCCGAAATCAAATTCTCCCCAGCTCGAAAAGTTGTCAATCTCTTTAAATTCCCTAAAGAACCCGGCAATGATCCACTGATATTGTTAGAGTATGCCACCAATGCCGAAAGCGAAGAAAGATTTCCAAGCTCCTCAGGGAAAGGTCCAGAGATTCTATTATTGCACAAATTTAAATCTGTCAAACCAGAGAGTCTCCCCAACTCAATAGGAATTTGCCCCTCAAATTCATTGTTGTTCAGATTAAGAACCTTCAAACTCGAACAATTTCCAATCTCTTTGGGTATAATTCGAGACAACCCATTATAAGAAAGATCAAGTATCATCAAACGCACTAGTTTTCCAATACTTGGAGACAAATTTCCAGACAAATTCATGGAGTTCAAGTCAAGAGACTGCACCACCGAATCGAACCCGGCAGTACAATTTACACCTTTCCATCCACAAGGCGTTGGATCACTGGAATTCCAGTTACCCAGATGATTAAATCTATCAACAAAGCTACTTTTGATTTCTAAAAGGTATTGGCCTTCGGTGTTAAGCCCTTGGGATTGATTATCAAACATAACAGCTACAATAACAAATACAGTGAAGAACTGGTATGAAGTTTTCTCCAAACCCATCATATTAGAACAAAAAACAATTACTTATACACCTACACGCCACATTCACAGCAAGAGTTCAACAATAATTCATAATCCAATCTGATTTCGTCTCTTCACACTCATTACAGACACATATTGATCAGTAACCTGGTTGAAAGGTGCAAAGGATATTATATACACACACATAAAAGCATGCATGAAAACAAATGAACAGCTTCCACAGAATCTTCAACATTCGTATGGCTTATCCAGACTGGAAAACAGGGATTTCACGTACCTCTGAGTTCATGAAGAATCCGAGAGAACCCACCATTTTCCATGGGGAACAGCGAGAAAACTTCAACTTGCCCAGAATTTTTTTTTCTATTCTCGAGGGAAAGTTTTTGTCTTTTGATGGAAGAAAAGGTTATGCATTGAATTATTAGCTTTTCTTTTGTCTGGGTTTTTAAGTTTCTAACTCAAATGCAATGAAAAGCAACTTTTTTTTTTTTATGACCATAAAGAACACAGAAACCCAAGTGTTCATTTTGTCCCGTACGAAATGATTTGAAGGATCTTACTTACTTTATGTGAAATCACATTGGAACTATTGATGAGAGAGAGAGAGAGAGAGAGAGAGAGAGAGAGAGAGAGGGGGCCTCTCAATGAGGCTCTCCAATGGTCGACAAAGCATACTTTCTTCTCTCTCACTCCATATATCTCCATTCTCTACAGTTCTTTAGTGCTTCAAAAACGTAACTGAAAGCTACCATTCAAAATTTTTATTATTTTTTAACATTTATTTCCATTTTTTTATTATTGAAATTTGTTAACATTTATTTCGAGAAATTCTAAATGTCCCCTTAGGTTCATTCATTTCTCTGAAAAAAAAAAAAAAAAAAAGTTAATTAATTAATTCAGCTCGTCTCAGCTGATCACGTGGCTGTAATTTAAAATTTATGAAATAAAAAAGAAAAAATATATTAAAATATATTAAAAAATATATTAAATTTATATGTTTTACATGAATTAGAACTTCGGGACTGATTATAATTTTTATTCTAATGAAAAATATTGTGGAATGAAATCAGTGATTAAGATTTTTGTTTTAAGTAATAGTTTGATTGTTCTTGTAATAAGAATGTTATATATATCAACAATATGTGGCAGAGATTTTAAGATAGAAACTTGATTTAATCATATGTGGCGGCTCTAGTATTGACTCGCGCGATGCGCGGCAACCACAAATAAAATTATGAACAGTAAATTAATTAGCACAGTAAAAAAATGGAAAGAAAATAATATTTACTCTTTATTGAAGTATGGTACATAAAGTGGAAAAACTTATGAAATTAATAAAGATTCATTAAATATTAACATGAGGAAGGAATTTTATGAAATAAAGCACAACTAATTCAACTCTTCTTCAATTGCTTGCCCACAATATTTGCCATATATCTGTAAAAAAAAAAAAAAAAACAATTTTTAAATAAGTCATACATAATGATGAGGTGGAATAAATTTATTTATATTTATTTCATTGTATATTAAGAATCAAATACCTTGTGATTTTCATGCACATTGACATGTACTTTTTTTATGCCCGTGTTTACAACGCCTATAGAACTGCATATGAGAGCTTCAACGGTGGCTTACCAAGTGGGTTTCACGTCCGCGAGTAGCTTCCTTGTTGAACCTTAGTGGCCGTTGGAGGTCAGATTTCGTGGCTGCAGAGAATCAATGGTTGAGAAATCCGAACATAAAGAAAATTTTAAAGCCAAAAAAAAAAAAAAAAAAAAAAAAAAAAAAAAAAAAAAACAAAAAATAAAAAAAAAAAAAAAAAAAAACATACAAATAGAATACTAAGAATACCGTCAATGGTAACAATTTAAAAAAAAAAAAAATTTAATGATGATTGGTGAGAAATATATACTCTATCTATGTGGAAATTCACACAAATTTATATTTGTATATTTATTTTAACTTAATACTTCATTGGCTGATATTCTGGCAAAATGGAAAACCACACACACAGACACGAGATCCATATCAAATGTCACCATTGGAATCAATGTTTCAAATAAAACAAAAATTTAGCCAAAGAGATCAAATAAAAGGAATGAGAGCTTCAACGGTGGCTTACCAAGTGGGTTTTACACCAGCGAGAAGCGTCCCTATTGAACCTTCGTGGCCGTTGGGGGTCAGATTCTGTAGCTGCTTCAACAATAGAGAGACAGAGAATCAATGGAGAGGTAGAGAGCCAGAATGAGAGAGATGGGAAGAGAGAGAGAGAATAGTTATACTTTTATTGGGTGTTTCCAAATAGACACCATGTAAAGGATATGGATGATGTATCAGATAATAATTATCAGTTTGAAGTGGAGTCCCTTATCTTAGTTTGAAATGAAATTATCAATTAAGAATTATCTATGTATCAGTTTGGTATTGAGATTTTTATAAAATTAAATAAAATAAAATAAACCAATGAAAATGAAGAAAGGGAGAGAATTAAGGAGAGAAGAGAATGAAGGAAGAAAGCAATTCTAGAGACGCCACATCAGCGTAGAAAACTACTCTATATATAATAAGATATATATAGATTTTAAAGTTGCCAAAAACAAAATAAATATATGACCTACTCAAAGTAAAAAACGCAAACAAAACTTCCTTTAGTTTTGGATTACTGTTCTACTGGGTAGTGCGGTTTAGCATGTTAAGTTATTATGATTTAAAAATTTTAGTCTAAAATTTGGTCCATTAAATATTTTATATATGGCATTATCACTTAAATATTTATTAATTTGTGCTAATTGCAAACGTAACATTGTTTAATTATCTTATAAATCATGCTTTTACAAGAAAAATATGTTTCAAAAAGTTTGTTTTTTATTTAAAAAAAAAAAGTTTATTTTCTTTACTCTTCTTTATTCTATACTTTCTTAACTTTCATTTTCTTAAGTAACATTTTAATTTTCACATAAGTTTTTCAAAAATCAAACATAACCTAAGACTAAATAACTCCAATGGTTAAGTTTGATTATTGGTCCAACAAATCTATGTAATGCATGGCTCATGCATTTTTCCACCCATAAAAAGTTTGAACTATAAGTTGAGACAAATTTGACTCATTTTTATTTTTTTCTCTAGTCATTTTCCCCCAATATACACAAATTTTATTGAAATTTGTACTTGATTACAAAGGAAGCAGAAGATAGAGTGAGAAAGAATGCTAGAAAATAACTTACACCATCGGACCAACTCTCGCAAAATATGTGATCAATTTACTTTAACTTAGTCGAAAAAAAAAAAAAAAAAAAAAAAAAAAAAAAAATTTTATTATTAAAATGCTCTAAAATTTTTTTTTTTTTTTTTTTTTTTAAGTATGCTGATAATCCGCCATTGGCTGCCATGGCATTAACCGGCATGACAACCATTCAACACCCATTAAAGAAAAAAAAAAAGCTTTATGAGTATTACGCCATGTATTACGTAAAACTGGGGAATGTAGTCGTATGATTCCACTTTCCGTGACCATAATGTAAAATTGAACACAAAGCAGTCATGGTCTCATGAGTCATCATGGTTTGTCTCCTATTCTATTATTTTTATGATTATCTTTTAATTATTTTAATATTTAAGTTATCACATGCATGTTTATTGTTTAATTTCATGTTCTATTTATTTATTGGAAGCAGAGAGGACTGAAATGATAATATTTTTACTGATTTGGTGTGTGCTTTAGTGGATTTTTTTAGGGTCCCCCCATCCAAATGCCTAGAACCAATTACATGGCAAACCATTATGTACACTTTCATGTAATTAATTGATTATGCATGTACACTTAAGCATACATGGATTTGATATATAATAAGATTTGTATTCTTTTTTTTTTTTTTTACTTTATAATAATAATCACAAGTTTTCACTAATTGTTAAAATGCACGTAATAAAGTGGACAAAATGAGGTCAAATCCTATGTATTTTGAAAAACCTAAATAATTTTCTTATGTATATCATGTCTGTCAAAAACCATAGTGATCCAACAGTTGGTTTTTAAAATACAGAATGTTAAACTATTATTACAACAATCAATAATAAATACTGTTAGAGTGTTTCACGAATTACATTTTAAAAACCGATAATCGGATCACTGTGATTTTTGACAGACACGATGTACATAAAAAAATTATCTAATCGAATGATTGGTTTTTCAAAATATATATTTTATACGAGAAAATAGTGAGTGGATTTTAAATGGGTTTTATACTAAAAAGACCTTCCTATAGAAGGTCTTTACCAATAGACCCCTCTTGTATAGAAGCTCTTTTTAACCGGCTATATTTAGTTTTTGTGGACAAAAATGCCCCTATTAATGTGAGAATTAAAATTCGAAAAAAAGGCGCACGAAATCAGTTTCCTATTTGGAAGCCGCGAATATAGGTAACTGCACTCCGTCTGATTTCCTACTTTCGCCACACGAAGCTTGTATACCGGAGGGAAAATATCTCATAAAACAGAGTCAAGTCGGCGTGAAGCGTCCATAAAATCTCATCGTGACTTCCACCGGCATTGTACGAGCTTCGGAATGACGAAGAAAAAGCTAGCGTCAGTTTCTAAACCTTCTAAAATGGGTTTGAAGATGAAGAACAAGCAGACGGGAAAAGAAGGTTTGTATTAGGGTTTTTTCACAATGATTTTGCTTATGTATCCATTTTGTTTTTGGATTGAAGCCATTCCTCTGTTTTTCATCTTCTTCTGTGGTTGGAAAAGCTAATTTTTTTGAGGAATATTTGTACGGATGATGTTATAAATATGTATACAACATATTTACCGATTCGTTTTAACATACAAACCTAATGGTTTGTCCCATTGTCGTTGGTTCTGTTTCGTTATTTGGGATTCATGCATTCCTCTGTTTATGTGAGGTATGAAAAATGGGTTTTTAGGAAAAAAATTGTACGGATGAAGTTTTATATATGTATACAATATGGGTTTTTTGGTTTTTTAAAGAACAGATTTTATGAAAAGATTACATCTTTGACATTAGTTTTACAAAGTTGTGTTATGTATAGGAAACATGACCTTTTATCACATCGATTTTGGGGAAATACAGGCGTATTTTTTTGGATTTGTATACCAGAAATTTGTGATTTTTGTCACATTTTGGGATGCGATTTTGGGGTTTACAAAATATTGTCGTATAAATGTATGTAAAATTTCTGGAAGAAGTATACAATATGGATCGTAAAACTCATATTTGATGTGTCAACACATATTAACACATTTGTGGAGTTAATGTATAATTATTTTTAAATTTTTGCATTACATTGAGTTCATATATTATTTGTGAAATTTAGTTTGTTAAAAATAGAGATTTCTAACAGTTTTATGAGAACAAAATTGAGGATTATTTCAAATATACTCAGGTCAGAATATCACAACTATATTATAGTTGTGTACATTTTTATTTTTAATTGTATACATATGTCAGTGGAATCATTTGTATCGGACTGTTCACATTTTAAAAGTGTATTATACATTAAGAAAAGTTGTGATCTTTTCACACATTTATGTGAACAAATTAGGTATATATTCTTAACATTAGATTTAACCCAAATATGTGTTCAAAGATGTGAAATTTTTTACATATACATAAGATATGTATAATTCTCACGTTCATTTGTATACAGATGTGCATGGTCTAATATATAATATTGATCTCAAGGTCATATTCATATCATGTATACATAACTCATAATTATAATAAATGTATACATTTCTTATAAGTTGTATACATGGATTTATATGTTACGATGAATATACCATATTGTGCTAATGGAAAATACCATAGTGTGCTTATGCCATATTTGAAAATACAATTTTGTACCAACTTGTGGATTGTTTATTTTGGATTTTATATTCGAGAGAAGTTGTGATCTTAATATTAGAACTTGGTATTTTCATTTATGTTAATAGGTATACGTATTAACATATCTTATGTATATATATATTGGCAAGGTGACAAATTTTTGATATGTTGCATATACAATAATGTGCTTATGGTTTCTCTTAATAATATGTATACATGTATACATATTATTTTGGATGTTATATTTTGCTCATGTGCTTATATTTTGCTCATCAACTAGTGGATTGTTTATTTTGGATGTTATATTTGAGAAAAGTTGTGATCTTAATATTAGACCTTGTTACTTTCATTTATCTTAATATGTATACATTTTAACATATCTTATGTATACATATATTGAGGAGGTGACAAATTTGTTCTGACTGATTGATTTATATATTTAATGTCACAATGCAGATAATGCAAAATCAATTACCAATTACCGATCTAGTCTACATGCAACTGTGACTTTACTTAATGATGCGAAACTCAGTGTTCAACATCATGAGGTGTTGAAGAAAACACCGTTTTGGAATCTGTATAAAGCTATTATAAATGGTCAGCTGACAAGTAAAATGTGCACTAAGCATGATAGTGACATTTTGAAAATTATACAGACTTATGATCATAATAAAGGAGTATTCATGCTGGTAAATAAAGAGAAGAAGTTTGAGGAAAGAGACTTGAAAGCTGTTTTTGGAATTAATTGTGGAACTCATCCTATTCAAAAGTCAGCATCAAGGAAGCTTAATAGTCCTTTTGTAGCAAGACGGTTAGCCGGTGTTGAAAGGATCGTAGCATCACATGTCAGATCAGAGGCTTTGACTGCAGCTGCAGGGAAAAAAAAATCTGACAGGGAGGATTTTGCAAGGCTTATGGTGCTTCACACTCTGATTTCATTGTTCTTCACAAATACAGCACCTAACATAGGTTGGGATATGCTAAATTATGTGGAGGATCTTAGTCAAATAAAGGATTATGCATGGAGTTCAAGGATCCATGGATTTGTTATGGATTCGATTGCTGAGAACAAAAACACGCCGGAGAAAGTAATAGGCTGTGTGATAGCGATTCTGGTGAGTTTAAATTGTGATTAACTAAATATAATTTATTCCATAAGTAGTTTAGAGATCAAAATTAAAAATCTTTGTTTAAAATACTTAAAATTGCATATGACTTACGTTTTTAATTTTTCTTAACAGTATTGGGCTTGTGAGCTAATGAGTATCACAGAACCAAGATCTGGAACTAATCAAACAGAGACATTGATTGTGAAATGGGATCTACGTTTGGTCCACAAATCTATGGTTGACATGGAAGTTAGGAATCGTGTTTTGCGAAAGGTATAAAATGTGCATTAATCTTTTATAAGTATAGTGTGAAGAAATTACTTTGTTGTGTTAGGTAATATTGTATATATGTATACCTTTATGTTCTTTTTTAAATCTTACTCATGATTGAATCTATAACAGGTTGAAGAAGAAGAAGGAAATAAAATTCAAGAAATAAAGGAGGAGAAAGATAGTGATTTTGAGGTGGACGTAGACACGTATTCGGCATTAGTTCCATACAAGGGGACTGTGGGTGTAGAGAACAAAGAGACAGGATACTCAAACAGTGGATCTGATGAATTGAAGAGTAAAATGAAAGGAATGGAGGAAGAAATTGAGGGCTTAAGGAGGGAGAATGAAGGTCAAAGAACCACAATAAGATCTCTAACAGATGAGTTGAGGAAAAATGATGCAAAAATATTGGAGCTAGAAGTTCATAATGTCACACAGCATGCGTGTGACAGCAGAGATAAAATAATTGAGGATTTGGAAATTAAAATCAAGTTGATGAGAAAGGAACATATGGAAACAATAGAAGATTTTAAGGCTTTATTGATAGTGAGGGATAAGATGATAGATGATCAAATAAATACCATTAATGAGATGAAGAGAGTGCTGGAAAAACAGCAAGGTAGTGTATCATATATCGTTTAATTTTGCTGTTCATTATATCTATTTCCCAGCTTATATAATCTAATGTAGACATTTTTTTTTTTAATTAAACTTTGAACATAATAAAAGGAATATTGGGTGCTATTAAAGTTTGGTTTTATGACATTTCTCGAAAAGTGTATACATAAAAGTTGATGCATATTTCATTGGGTTATATATTAGCAATCTGTAGGGTTTTTTATATAAGTATACATATATATTCAAATATGTATACATTTATCCAGCATACTTTTTTGATTAAAAATGTATGCTCGAATTTAATGTGTTCTAATATAAAATCTGTTTTTGGATGCAGAAATACCAGCTGGAATTGAAGAATTGGATAAAGAAATAGAAAAAGTGGATAAAAAAAAGAAGACTGAAGTTAAAGAGGAAAAGATGAAGGGATCAAAGGCAGTGACGCCTTCGTCCCTTGTGAAAAGAATAAAGGTTAAAGAGAGGAAAATTGTGGAGATGAAAGATTTTACCTTTGAAAAGAATAAAGGAAAAAAAAATAAGAGGAAGCTAGATGATCAAGAAGGGACAAAGCCATCAGTTGAAGAACAACTTCCCGAGCCAATAGTTATTGATATAACAGAAGATGATGGTACTGACAAGAATAAGAAACTAAAAACAGTTCCTTTCTCGCTTAAAACTGCAATTGCAAGATTGTTAACTCAACAAGTACGTGACAAGCTAAAGGATATACATAAAGAAGGCGGGTTATTGTAAGTTATATTTTATTCAAATATTGACAAATTATATTTGTTAGAGTTTATTTGGAAACTTTAAAAGTGAGATTATCAAATGCATTCTTATTTATATATTGTCAATAATCAAAGTTTGACAATTTAGATTTGTTTGAGATTATTTGGATCTTTGATATTGTGATTGTCAATTGCATTAAAACAGGTCTACGGTATGGAAATCAAGTTCTAATGATGTGATCATTTCTCTAGAGGATATCAATTTCATATTGCGGGAAAGCGAAATGTCAAACTTTGTAAGTTGTAAAATTTTATTAAATTATAATTATTTTGAACATTTAATTAGATAACTAATCCATATATGTATTCTTTCCATAATAACTGATCCATTATTGTCTTGTTGAAGGTAATTGATGCATACGAAATATTATTGTTTGACAAACAAACTGAAATGGAAAAACAACAAGGAAACCTGATGAATAAGTCATACTATTTGCCATGCTTCTCCTTGGTAATGCATACTTTACGTTGATATATTTTTGTTAAAAGAAATAAATAAAGCTGTGTTATTTATTTATATTTATTCATATTAATCTAACCCAATAAATTTGTGAATAGGACATGTTTGATTTGAAGCATAAGGATAATGAAGAACATGCTATAAATAGACATTTGGAAAGGGCCTCCAAGGGTTATAACTTATTGTTTTTCCCTCTAAACCACAATAACTTCCACTGGACTCTTCTGCTATTTGATAGAATAAACGGAGAATGGTATCATTACAATTCTCTATTGCCAAGGACGAAGGAAACAAGGGATCCATACTTCGAGAATTGTGGGACTGTAGTAAGAAATACAGACTTTATATGTATAAATTTCCCTGTTTTTTATTAAAAAGATTAATATGATTGATGCATTTTTTTTTTTTTGTTCTTTTTAACTTTACAGAAAATTTACGTGGAGGATTTCTACCATTGCCATGATACAGAGGAGGTTGATGGAAAAAGAGAGATTTTGCCAATTTTTAATGATTTTAAAAGCCCGCAACAAAAATTTGGATCGTAAGTATACACTTAAACATTTCACATGTTCTACAATTTGAGCTTGTTAAAAAAGTAGACAACGATGATGTGTATTTGATAAATGCCAAACATATAATATTTTCATTTTGGCATAATGCATGAGCACAGATTGGCATTCTAATGACATGAATCACGAATACGGTATGTTGAACAGTTAAAAAACACATTTCATATCCATCATGTAAACAACTGAAATTCATAAGTATACAAATGTGAATGTGGTAAATATGTTCATGCATTTGTGTTAGATAAAAGTTGGGATGTACCATATTGTGCTGAAGGTGATTTTTTTTTTTTTTTTAAATATGTTCTACTGTAGTCATGGTCCTTGAATATAGCCAGATCACGAATTGAGTATTCATGTATACACTCAATCTTGAGCTTTTGGTATACAATTGTCAGTTTATGTATACAAATGACAGCTTATGTTCAAATGAATACCATTGATATGTATACAAATATCAAAAAAATACCATTCATATGTATACGAAAATCAAATAAATGCATATAATATGTATACATATTGTATCCAAATGTAGACATGATAAAATGGTATTTAGCTTCTGGTTTTGTGTATGTGAATGAATCTCATTTATCTTGGATTGGTTGGGTTGTTGTTGGTAGTAGATTTGAAGCACTGCTATCTAATAATGTTTTTAATATTTTTGATTAGGTTGGACTGTGGATTGTTTGTGTGCATGAACATGAAATTGTTGAGTGAACATGGACATTCGGAAGAGAGAGGAAATGTGTTCAATGCAAATGAATCAGATGTGCCGGAACCAACTACAAGAACTATTCTCCCTGAATGTATCTCAATTCCAGAAGTACGAAAGTTTCGTGCTGAAATGATAAGTTCATTTGTTGAAGATCCGTTGAGAGCTTGGCCAGAACATAGGAGACAAAAACACATATCTACAGATGATGATTTTGCATAGTCTTTAGAATTTGGATAATTTTTTTGTTTTGAACTTTGTATAAAGTGGCAAAATATTGTTGAAAGGTAGTTTTTAAAAGTTCGATTATTTACTGGAAATATTTGGTTGTTGGGATTAGTTGGGAGCATTGAGTTGGATTTATGGATATGATTTTATACAAAACAGTATTTTTTAATGGGAATTTTTTGAAGTGTAATGATATAGGTTTAAATAGATATGAGAGCATATTAGCAGTTTTTTGATACACAAATTGCCGGTTTAGAATGCCGAAATATCCATAATCTTATACTCACAACTTTTCAATGCCGATAACATATTTATAGATTTATGTATACAATGAATTCAATTCAACGATTTGAACCTGTGATCATATGTGAATTCATTTCCGACATGTCTTATTAGTAGGAATACATGCATACATGGAATCATTTTTTAATGGATCAAATAAACTGTTCAGGCATTATTTACATGAATCAAACCTTAACTTTGAACCCAACCACTACAGAAGACCAAAAGCAAGTTTAGAAGCCGGTTTAGAATGCCAAAAAAGCCATAATCTTCTACTCACAACTTTTCAATGCCGATAACATATTTATGGATTTATTTCAACAATGAATTCAATTCAACGATATCAACTTGTGTTCATATGTGAAATCAATTCCGACATGTCTTATTTGTAGGAATACATGCATACATGGAATCATTTTTTAATGGAAAAAATTACTTGTGCAGGCATTTTTAACATGAATCAAACCTTAAAATTGAACCCAACAACTACATAAGACCAATAGCAAGTTTAGAAACCTCAAAAGTTGAATAGTTAAAAAATGGAATTAAAAGACATGAATTACAGGTTTGTTTTGTAAAAGAGATCGGTTAATTGCTCGTAAAAACATAAAAACAGAAGAAGCATGACCTTTTGGCTGAATATATCAAATAAAACTCAAAATTTTATGTAATCCAATCCCAGAATTATATTAAACCAAACCTCACATTTTCTGTAAAAACCATAATATCCCATAATATCAAATAAATATCATATTGATGTATACAGAAAATCTATAAATGATATAAATCCAACTTCACAATTAATAAAAATGTATACATTTATAAAGTAAATTTCAGAAATTAATAAATCAAACATGTATACATAATAAAAATTGAACATTTCAATTCAATTTAATAACATAAAAATATTTGGGACGTAGTAAAAAAATGAAATGAAATTAAAAACAAATATTTGGTAATTTTATCATTGATCAAACAATGGCGCCCTACAAGTTTTCCTGTTGTGGTCTCCTTGTTTGTCACATCTCCCACACGTAATCATTCTAACATTCTCGCCTCTAGAACGGAACCTCCTCTTTTTAGGCCTACCAGGCTGAGTTTTACTGTTGGGCGGACGGATAATTTCTTCATTGCATGACCAATAGAGTTGACCAATGGAAGGCACGGGGTAAATAGTCTCAGCATAAACCTCACGATATGTGTAAACATGAAAAAAAGGATCAACTAAATCATCCAAACTTTGTCCACTTTTCTGAATGGCCACGGCTGCATGTGAACAAGGAATACCATTCAACTGCCATTGGTAGCAAGAACACGTACGCCGCCCTATATCAACCATGACTGATGGAAAAGAGCACACCTCATAAACATCGAGATTTGCTACTTTAACTTCCCATGTCCTACCTTCCTCAAGAGATGTTTGCAGTTTCTCAACAATAACTGGACATACAACTGAATTCCAATGCGATGACTTTTTTCTAGAATCCGCTAATTTTTCCATAATTTTCGAACGAATTGTATCGACTAGCTTCATCACAGGCTTGTCCCTTGCTTTCCCTATGAACGCATTGAACGATTCAGCGGCATTGGAAGTCATCTCCCCATAACGTTGACCTTCAAAAAAAGCATTTGACCAATGCTTGGGGTTCTGCAAATTTGACAGAAATTGATTAATTTTATCTTTGCATTTGTATGCCTTCAAAGTATCCATGTGTTGATTAAATGAATAGGCTGTTGGCGCATATGCACAATCACCAAACTTGGATACAATCGCCTCCTTTGATTCTCCCTTAATCTTCCTTAGCTTGTCTCTTAAATTGTTCTTCAAGTGAACAATACAGAATGCATGGTGACCGTCAGGCCACATTCTAGGGACAGATTCAACCAAACCTCCATGCCTATCAGAAACAATTGTGTACACACGTTCGTCATCGATGATTCTTCGAAGGTTTTCAATAAACCAAGACCAATTATCGTCATTTTCTGCATCAACAACAGCAAATGCAACAGGAAATATACCTGCAAAAGAAATATAGTTGAAATTATTAAAATCGAAAACAAAATACTGTAGATATAATTTAAACTTTGTATTATCCTGAAGTATAAAAAAATACTGAAGTAAAAAAAGATTCTAAGATAGATATACAAGAAAGAATATAAAAATAACAAATTCTATTTAGAAAATAACAATTTTTAAAAATTATAAATACCATTATTCCCGTCCTTGGCAGTTGCGGACAATACCATGCCTTTGTATTTTCCTTTCAAGAAGGTACCATCGATGAACAACATTGGCCTACAATTGTTAAAACCATATATGCATGCATAGAAAGTAAAAAATAATCTCTTAAAACGTGTTTCATTTTCTTCCAACTCAAGTTTAAAGAAACTTCCCACATTCTTTCGAGATGCTTCATCAATGTACCATCGTAACTCGTTGAATGAAGTTGACTCGTCCCCAAATAAAACACATTTGGCCTTTTCTAGACCAGACCAAGCTACACGGTATGTAGCCTCAACACCGTAGTCCGTCCTCAAGTACTTCAAAACAGCAACAGGACTAATCTCAGGGGTGACTCTAACAATATCAATAATGCACTCACACACAAGTTCAGCAGTCACTCTCCTATTCTTGTTGGTAAGAATATACGTTCCGCATGTATGAACTTTGTTCATCGTCTTGATTTGTATCATCTTGTCCCCTTCTTCACCAGAGCAATGTATGCGCCATTTGCAATTTCTCTCCTCACGTAGAGCACATTCAACAGTGATCCTCCTAGGCTCGTTTTTCACAAACTCATAGTCAAACCCAAGCTTCACGGCAAATTTGCAAAGAGTAGAACGAAATTCTTTTGCACCGCTGTCAAAACATTGCCCAACATCTTTAATACCAAAAGCCCAATGATCGGATAAAAGAGGTTTTTTCTTGTGAGGGCAGTAATTTGGTAAACGATCAACCTCAGGTACAACTGGAGCACAAGTATCAATGAAATCTGAATGGGGAACTACAGAAGACGAAATTCTCTCACTGTTATCATCTAAAACATTATCAGTAATCACAGTTACATTAAAGGTTGAAATCTGCATATGTGAAGCTACAAACAACAAGTTTTCCAAATCATCATCGTCATCAAGCATGCAATTATCATGACCCGGTAAAGAATATTTAAGTTTGATAGAAAAACGATCAAGATTGCACCATTTCATACATAAATGGTCAACTAACTTCCCATGACTTGGTTCGACATTGTCAACCCGGAATAATGTGGTTTTCGAATGGAATTTACATAAAAGCAAAATCGACGTATTCAAATCCATCTGAAAACACAAAAACAAAAATCAAAAAGGGTATATTAAAAAAAAAAAAAAATCAACTTCAAGATAACGATAAAAAATGAAGTACATAACTATATTGAAAGTACAAAAAAATTAGCTAATGAGAAGTTACATGCATCAGTTTCACAGCCTATAAAACATCATTCAACTTAAAGAAAATGCATACCTACACCATTAACAATTTCAAAAATCATAGCATGTGACATAGCCCATCTAACCATTTCAGTAACTCAACATACACATGGCATCAAGATGTATACATGAGTAATTCAAAATTTTTAAAAATTGTTGGTCCTATGTCCGAAGTATGTTG
Organism: Hamamelis virginiana; assembly: GCA_017140935.1. Taxonomy (NCBI): domain Eukaryota; kingdom Viridiplantae; phylum Streptophyta; class Magnoliopsida; order Saxifragales; family Hamamelidaceae; genus Hamamelis; species Hamamelis virginiana. The sequence goes on along the minus strand of JAESVK010000154.1, from coordinate 719,431 downwards.
AACATTCAAATGAAAACCTACCATATCCCAACAAAGTAAAATAACATGAAATGTATACATCAAAATAAAATGAAAAAAAAATCATATTTCACATTACATTACAGATGTATACATGTATACATCTTTACAGTGATACAATCAACCTTCACGCTCTCTGAAGTATTTTTAACACAAACGATGATTTAGCTTATGGCATTGTGAATTTAACATGTATAAACACAACCACGTTGCATAACATGTATTACTAAATATGTATACATTGTTACATTTATGTATACAGAAAAAGAAAATTTTATGTCAAACAACGGGAATGGAAATTATATGTATACATTAAAAGAAATATAAACTGAACATTCAAATATGTAAGTTAATAAAGGATAAGAAAATATGTATATATTAATAATGTCTACATGTAATATGATTCCCTGCTTTTAAAAATCATTAATACATGAGATGGAGCCGGTCCCTGTTTTTTGAAACCTATACTCTGTATGTATACATTAAAAGAAATATAACCTGAACATTCAAATCTATAAGTTAATAAAAGATGAGAAAATATGTATATATTAATAATGTCTACATGTAATATGATTCCCT
>JAESVK010000154.1:702504-718824 GCA_017140935.1 Hamamelis virginiana | reverse complement strand
ATATGTATATATTAATAATGTCTACATGTAATATGATTCCCTGCTTTAAAAAAGCATTAATACATGAGTTGGAGCCGGTCCCTGTTTTTTGAAACCGATACTCTGTTTTTTGTATTCATAATCACTGTTGTGTAATAGGTGATAAAAATGTAATAAGAAACTTATAAAATGATCAAAATATTCATATTCTCGAAAATAAGAGAGCAAATTTCGAAAGTTATTAACTTAAATCAACTAATCTTACAGAACATATATATAGAATAAAGGAAATGAAAATAAAAATTTACCTGAACAGCAAGAGTTGCCGGAAAAGAAAGAAGAACGGAGTGATATATAAATGATAAGAACTTACGAATGATGAACGGAGTGAGATATCAAATGATAAGAACTTACGAATCAATAAAAAATGTTGTCTTCAAAGGAAAAAAGACACCGGAAAGTGAGAAATGGATAATATGCACCGGAAGTCAGACACCGGCTGATGAGCTGCTGTTCAAAATCTATACACAATTCGAATTCAAAAACCTACCATATCCAACAAATCAAAGAGATACCGGCTGAGATAAGGCAATCTGATTTCAAAAAAACTTACTATATCCAATTAATTATCTTCTTAAATTTGAAAAAATAGAGCATCATTAATATGGTATAATTAAAAACTTGCTAAAAAGAAGGAAGGGGTATTATCGACTACTATAATTAAAAGTTGACTTCGAAAATGAGCTGGAGGGGGGGATTGGTATAGAATCAACTACATTGGGTTTATTGATAAATAAGATCCTACATAGGGGGTAATTGATCATTTTCCCATTTTAAATTAATTCAAGAACTGATCCTTAAATGATCATTACTGTTTATATATATATATTTGTACGTATGTTAAATTGTCTACTCTGATGAAGTGTAGATTGCTATTTGATATCCCATTTAATTTTAATTTTGAAGTAATATTTTAATATTTAACACTTGAATATATTTTAAATATCAAAATTAAATGAACTGATATAAATTACAAAATTAGGATATTTTTATAAGGACAAAATCATATCTGTTTAAAAACTATTTTAAGAAAAAAGTGATTTTTCTTTTCATTTTTTATTCATATATTTTCGTATCTTTGATAGACACGAATACAAGTAAAAGCTGACCTCTAAATGGTGCACTCAACAGACACGTAATCATTGTCTCTCTGAAATTAGATTGGGCGTGTGCCAAACTGCCAATTGCTTTTTCTTCAGCCCACCCACTTTGCTCTTGTGGGCCCATGAGACCTTTTGCTCATAACCCAAAGTGGATTTTAGCTCCATTTGGACTGTTAGTGGGCCGTGTCGGTCAGTTTGGTGGGTCCCATGATGTTTGAATACCGTCCATATGAAAATTATGATGCCAAGTTCCGATCTTAAAATCTCTGCCACATATTGTAAAAGTTGGGGTGACAAAACTCATTCTTTGAATTTCATCATCTGATAAGTTATAATATTCGATCTTAGAATCTCCATCTCATACAGGGCCGGCCCTTCATGTTTGCCACCTCAAAAAATTGTTTGAGGCCCCCAAATTTGAGGGGCCCCAAAATTTTGTAGCCCACTTCCTATAAGGCTATAATCCATTGGCCATTCTAATTAAAAAAAAAAAAAAAATTCTCCCCTTATATTTTGTAGTCCAGTTGCCCTCCAAAATTGAGAGGCCCAAAAAATTTGTAGCTGTCCATAACCCATTGTTGCCTCTTTGGATCAATAAATCCTTACTTATCCAAAAAATAAAACTAAGGTATGCAATTTTTTTTTTATATGTCAAAATATAGAAGGGCCTCATTCTTGGAACTTGCTTGAGGCCCCCCAAAACCCAGGGCCGGCCCTGATCTCATAAGATGTATTACCCAAATTTTGTCGGAAGTCAGTTTTTTTATATCCAAGCTACTAGCTAGATGAATTACACAAAATAGATAATAATGATCCTATTCAAGATTTCTAATGAGATTTATGTCTAATTTATATATGGACAATTCTTACATCCTCATTGGGGAGGAGGAGCTCCCTCCATTCATATCCTGTCACATGTTGTAATTAATTTTATAGAAATATGAATACATGGATACGGGTGTGTAAACATATTAACATGAGCATATATTCATATACATGGGCATAAGGATATGTAGACATGTGGATGTAAACACAAAACACATGGATATGGGTCCATATAAAAATATAAATATGGGAGGATCATTTATTCTTTGATTATTTGTACATCACGCATGTTGTGAATAAAAGTAGGGAGAAACTCTAATGAGAAGACAAGTATTTTCCTTTGTATACAAGGACTTTTGAATTTGATTGGGCAATCCAAATTTGTTGCATAAAAATGTTATGCAGATGATGATTTTTATGCAGATCTCATCTAAGATCCCAAAGAAAATCAATATATATTGTAGGATAGAATCCATGTCACCAAATCAATGCATACACCCCCTCAATATTTTAAGGCCTTTGGATGATCTAACTATAAAATAATTACTCAATATATATATATATATATATATATATATATATATATATATCTTTTGCATGGGTCCAACATGCAGTTGCTCAACAAAGATGGTGTACAACTTAATGCTCTAGATTTTACATTTTGATAATAATAGTTTTCCAAAATTACTCCATTCACTTTTAAGTTTAAAATGATTTGTTCTAGTTTTCAATTTTGAAATATTACTTCACGGTTTGGTTCTTGAGAAGAGAAGAAAAATTACTTAAAAATGGATAGCCTCGATTTTCCTGATATCCAAACAAAGAAAGGCTAAAAAATCTGAATAATTCCTGGATGCTGAGCTTTCCACTACGTTTCGTTCCATCCTCCATGTGTTTTTGGACACATCACTTTTTTATATGGAGTGAGTGGGTATGTGAATAACTGATTTAGTCAATTTTGTAGTACATTTTAAGTGGGTTGTCCAATGTCCACTAACTTGGCCACTTTAGCACTCAGTGTTGCGTCCATTCTGGACGAGTCTCCTCACATGGCTCAGGTGGTTTGCTAAGTTTTGTTGTCCTTTTCTCACATTTATCAATCATGTTTTTTCACTCCCTCTAATCATTTTGAAAGTAAAAACAAACTACTTTTTCGAAGTGTTGTGATAATTTTATTTAGTTAATGGAACAGCTTTTACTATTTTTGTTTTTGTTTTTTTGTTTCTCTCAATTTTTTTATATTTTTTATTTGGCACTAACTTGGTCACTTTTGTACGGCTCCATTGTAGATGAGTCTTTTAGTTTTCTAAGTTTGATAATTTTGAGAGTAAAATCAAACTACTTTTTCAAATTGTTATAATTTTTTTTAGTTAAAAATACTGCTTTAACTATATATTTTTGTTAAGAAAATCCTAGAATTACAGAAAAAGAAAAATATATAATAACAATGACAATCACTCATCTACAGTGAATTTTGAAAACATATAATATCATGCATTGACATTTGATAATAACACCAACCTCATCCCGAATTTGAATTTATAATGAATGAAGAGGCTATTCATATTAACAGCATTATTTTGTTATTCTAATAGCTAGATATCATGTCGGATCACAGGCGAAACCAGGATTTTGTCTTAGGGAATGCCAAAACATTAAAGACAAAAATTTAATGTTCAAACATAGAGTGCGAGATTTCAATTAAAATGTGAAAGAAGGCAAATAAATTGGAAGACATTTACTTTCCCTAGAAAAGCTTTTCAATTACCTTTTAAAGCTTTTGTGCAAAGTAGGATGCAGCAGGTGAGGGGGTGCCATTTGGGTTTTCTTTCACTATTTTGCATATAAATACTTATATAGAAATACATATAACATATACATAAAGGTAAAATCTGAAAAGTTAGGGGGTGCCATGGCCCCCCTTGACTTATCTTTGGCTCCGCCCCTAGACTTGGATCAACCTCTGGCATTAATCAACTTAATTCCTTATCATCTTTGCACTATGGGCAATAATGATGCTAACCAGGTTCCACATTGAGGCGTGCCGACTTGGTATGGTCCTTCTATTATTAAATTACATTTGAAGAGGATAAGATTAATAATATCTAGCTATAAGACAGGTTTCTTCTTATTTTATGAGGTAATAAGTGACTTTTAAGGGATACCCAACCAATCTCCATCAAGAGAGCGACAATCTTGTCATGTTTTCTAATTGAGTAGACATGCTTAAAAATCACTTTAATCTGAAATCATGCCTATTAATAATATATAAATATATATAATATGTATAGTATGCATGTTTGTGTATATATAAATATAGATATATACAGAAATGATCCAGCATATGCTTATATAAGCTTATGAGTTAAAATTAGACCAGGGAGACAAACTCTGGTCTGCTTGATATTTAGCAAGCATAGTGTTAATGGAAAGAACAAGTAGTCCTACAATTCATTTTGTAAAATATAAATCTCACAAAAAATTATTAGGAACAATGTGAAAATTAATAATAAAATTGTAATTGGTGCGTAAGGTTCATATTCCCCTGTTCATGTTTTTACATTATGTTTTGTCTCTATTGTTTTTAACCCCCATTTTCTTGGGATTTACCTAGAACCTACTTGACATGGCATCAAGATTCCTTCGAGTACTTAAGCCTCTATCATCCCTTCAAGGGCTAAGCCCTTTTGAAAGTGGTGTTTAGGATGATTTTACATTTTCTGATAGGTCAGTTCCCCTTCCCAGAGGAATGTGTGTCAACTTTAGCAGGAAAAATTGTATCTGCAGTATCCTATGTGATAACTGCTAGGTAGGGAAGTCAATAGGGCTGAACTGCGCATGGCCCAGAATAGGGCTACTTAGGTCTCACCTGTGTGGACTAATGCTAAATTTCAAGTTAAAGTGTTTTCTATGTTCCAAGTGTTTTCTGACTCTCGACTCGAGAGTTTGGGTAGATGTATTTGTCTTTATAAGAGGTCTCACTGCGGATTTTAGAATATTGTAATAGATTTACCCATTTTACTAAAAATTCTTGACCGACTCCTGGTCCACATCAGGTTCAGGTTCTAGGGGATTTCGCCTCAACCAAAAAATCTTGACTAGCTCCTTTCCCACACCAAGAGTTTGGGATGGATGTATTTGTCTTTCTAAGAGGTTCTACCACTGTTCTAAAAGTTGGAATACTACACGTGGGGGAATGGCAGTCTCAGCATGTTTCAAACTTATAAAAGAGACAGAAAAAAAAAAAATCATTTCTTTTGAAAGTAAACTTCATCACTGCAAAAAGGGCACAACAAGACAACCTCAAAATCAGTTTAAGCTGGAATAGAATAGAGTGAATACATATTTTCCACAGGTCAAGCAAGACTAGAACAGCATGAGGTGTATAGTACACACATTCTCATTTCCATTAAAAATATCTGTTCAACATATACATCTTTGGCTATGACTTGATCATCATAAACAAGAACATATTACATAGACCAAAAATCAACAATGGATGAAACTGACGCACCTTTTCTCGGCATGTTTCAAATGTAGAGACTGTTTCCAAACTTGATCTGATGCAGAGGGGTACCACTTTGCTTCACAGTGCAAGCTTTCTCGTCTATGAGTAGGCAACATGCTCTTGATATGGAGAACATGTTAAGAACATGGGGTGTATACATATTTTCAATATCATCTAAATATTTTTATCAACGAAGACTTCACTGGGCTACACTTAATCATGCACCTTTCTGATATTACATACTACACAAAAGGAACAATGGTTGAAGGAACCAAAGGACTTACTCATGCACCTTTCTGTGGCAAGGTTTCAAATGCCGAGACAGTGTTTTCAAATCTGATCCGATGCAGAGGGGCACCACTTTGTTTGATAGCACAAGCTGTCTTGTCTTCAAGTGGGCAACGCGCTTTCAACATGGAGAACACATGATTGTTCAACCTCCTAGCTTTCTTCATAGCTTCTAATAGGGCTTCCCACTCCTTGTTATTAAAGAGAATGCCAGTCACTCAACCAAAAATAAATGACAGGGAACAATTCAATTGAAGAACATAAGTTGTACAATCTGTTATATTAACTGAGTTTGGTTCCAGAAGACAACCAGTGACATAAGATTCTACAAAGCCCCAATAATCAATTCTGGAAAACGAGAGATTTGGTGGTTTATCAATAAGAGAGAAGTTTCACTAAATGAAGGAAAATGTCTATATTTCGCGGGAAACCAATTTCAAAATAGTACTACTAATAAAAGTTTACAATATCACTATCCCTCATAATGAGAGATGCCTTATCTAACATCGTTAATCACAACTAATCATGATTTTATATTCCTGAGAAACAAGGCTCCATTTTAATAAAAATTATCATCCGTTCATCCAAGATTGTAAGTCTCAGAACCAACCACTTAAATTAGAAAAGGAGAGTCACACTACAATCCTTTTACAAATTAATTTTATATTCATTAAGCATTTTCAGAGTTTAAAAGATGGGAATAACAGGACAGGTTTACAGTTGCCAGCCCCAAATAGATGGGTAAGGCACTGAGAAGTATACCCAACTGTCTGCATGCCAACTGCAGAAGCTGATAAAATTTTTTCCTCATAAAACGGAGGTTCAAAGCTCATCTAGGCCATTTCCATAATAAACAGGTAAGCTTACTGATTACTTAGAAAAAGGGAACCAAATGCCAGAAATAAAATGAAAATGTTTAAAAGAAACATTGTAATGATATAGGGATAGATCAAACAGACAAAGCAGAAAACATAATGATTGGCCAACACTGTTTAACGTTTGAAGGAAAATATATCAGAAGACACACTCAGAACTCAAATTTATCCAATAACGGACGAATCTTCACCACATAAAACTCTTAAAGTGATGATATGCGAAAGTAGACATTGATACCTGGACAAAATGAGGATTCTTGTGTGTTTGTGTGATTGATGCAACCTCCACTTCTGCAATATTGAGGACTTGATATGAAAAGTCAAAGAGCTCAAAATGAAGTTGTTGCCCAAGCAAGTATATCATAGTACAACCACCCCAAGCTACTGAATCACCCAGGACCCCATGATTGTTTGGTGGTACTTGAACAGATTCCTCCAGATATCCCTGTGGTTCAAGAATTTAAGCAAATTAGCAGCAACAAGAAAATATCCAATATCTCATATTTTTATCACTAAACAAAGTTGGAAAGTTAAACTAAACTATTCACGTATCAGTGGAAGATTTGTGAAGTTGGTTAGAACAGGTTTATGAACAAGTGAAATGTTTCAACCATGACATATAATACTAGGACTCCTTGCATAATCACTAGTCCAATTAGTAATTGTAGTCCACAATTATTCTCTGCTCCACAGCTCAAAATATACACTAATGCTAGAATGGATGGAACTTTCAGTCAAAATATTTACCTGCTGGAAAATATTACCCCCAATAACATGGATAGATTTAGACATAGACATATAGTTTCTAGGGGTGAAGTGATTGGGGTAGCCCCTAATCATTCCATGCTATACGATATTGGTACCCAAATTGGTGGCCCCAATGCAATTTTGTACTGGCCAAAATGCAGTGGCACACAAATAAAATACTATTAAAATACGAAAAATATATTATGCTATAATAAAAAATAAGAAAAATATAGACATAAAGCAACTGTACCCCTCGTGTTAGAGTAACAGCTAGAAGATACCCAAGATATTATGATACCAAAGTGTACATATACAGCACGAGTAACATATCAGCTCAGTGAGACAACATAAGTATTAAATGTTATGTCGATTCTCCTAAGATAAATTATGTTATCAGGTCCATTATATAGGATATCATTTTACATAAAATGGAGATCCACAAGTTTGTTCCTTACAATTTGAAGGCCGCTGAATATACGATAGAAGTCTTTTGAAGTAGTAATATCAATGAACCCTGTCCTGGGAGTAGCACTCCATTTACTGCAATATTTATCCAATGCTGCACTTGTAAAAGCAAGGGCATATTCCAGCACACTTCCGGTATTCATGTTAGCCTTGTACAACAGATCTGCAACAAAAAGAATATAGCTTGATCTCCTAAAACTAAAGAACTGTAAAAGCAATGAAACACAAAATGGAAATATAATTTGAGGTGTTCACAGAGTACTGAGAAACTAATGACTTTTAGAGGCCCAATTGTTCCAACACAAGACATACTTTTTGACAAATAGCACTCAAAACATAAAATAACAAGAGATTTGGTGATAAGCAACTACGCACCAGCAGCTTCTGCTTGTTTTGTTATGGTGTGAAAGGATGTTTGATTTGAATATCCAGGGCCTGACACAATTGCAGCAGTGGCTGATTTGAAGAGGGTGACGATAGGGCTTTCTCCACCATCTTGAGATTGCAATATTTGCCCATCCGCACTGGGAATCAAGCCCAACCAAGGAGCTGTTTGCATGAAATGTGTGGTATCTACTTCTCTCTGTTGAACATGTGAGATTACAACTATAAAAAGCTAGAAACTAGAAATAACATGATCATTATAATCAGATATTTCTGTCCCTAATAAAAAATGAAAATTCAGAAATCCAATGAATGAGTCACAATATGGCTTCTTCTCTCGAATATCATATAAGATAGTCATAGATAAGATGAAAAAGATAATTATAATTAGCATGCATCAAGAGTATTTCACTTTCTGATACAATATATCTTAACGAATGGAAAAGGAGTATACTGGATTGGAAATGTAACTTTTTAATTTGTATGATTGATTCACTCACCAACTTCAAGTTCACATAATATAAAATGCATGACAAGTCCAGAACCAATTGTTTTGCATTGGGTTTCCCTCTTCCTATTCTTTTTCTCATATTTATTTGCATTGCCATTATTAGTTCATTCAATTCTTACTAAAGATAACAAATTGGTTTTAGAAGTGATAGAGACAGATTTGGAGCACTTCTGAAACTTAGGTTAACAAAAAACAGGGTAACAAATAGATTTGGAAACACATAGAGATAGATTTAGGGCTCTTATAATGCTTAAGGTTTAAAAGAAGAAAAAAGGCATAATAGGATGAAGTGTAACTAATAATGGATGATTTCCTTCATAACACAGATCTTGATTCCCATCACTTGATTTTGTTGATTTGTTTGTTGTTACTTATTCCTTAAAATTTTCTCAATTCTAATTGCTCAATTTGTGAATAATGCAATTACCTCATAATAAGATTGTAAGGTAATTGTATTATTACAAGTCCTTTTTCCTGTACATGTGGATTTTAACCCTATTTGTGAATAATACAATTACCTTCCATCAAAAACAAAGTTTCGATTTATATTTGCTCCCATACAAATCCCTATGATGAGGTTAGTGTAAAATAAAAATTCCTAAATACTAACCAATACAATATCAAGAAGCCCCATCCAGTATAATACACTTCCAATCTCTTTTATCCCACGAAGAACTTCTGATTTGAGTTCTGACTTTGATCCCCAGTTAAGATGTTCTTTAACAAGCCTTGTACAACCTGTGTTTGTAAAGTTAAATATACATACAAGGAAAGATGAGAGATCATTAAAAAAAATAAAATAAAAAAGATTAATAAAAAGAAATGATATGCATCAATGCATGCATAATATTTAACATTTCAGCAAAAGTGGTGATGATTTGAGCTGATCTGGAATTCGTATGTGCAAGAAGACAGGAATCAATTAATATTTCGCATAACCGTGACCATGGTTCTGAGGGGTCCAACTGGGAAATATAAGCCAGTTAGAAACTCACAAAACCACTACGACTAATCCAATGTGTCTAAAGTTTCAATGATCTATGGTTCATCCCAAATTCCCAATGACTACAGGCTGATATGTGTTGCCAATACATGTTGGTTAGCCAATAATTGTTATTGCAATTATTATTATTCCTTCAGCAAAATGTTTTTGTTTACCCACTTAACAACGTAGACTGCCCTTAGTTTGGGCAGATATCCTACTATTTGCGTCGAATTTTGGGTGTACACGTGTATTTGAATACATATATCTATATCCAAAGTTCCGGAGCTCATCCCAAGGCGGTGTGTCCAAAAGTTGCCTCAAGCTGTAATGTTTTATGTGGGACTTAGGCGTATGCCTAGGGCACGTCTTTTACGTTTTTTACACCCCATGGTAAGAAGCATAAGCCTCATAAGCATCTGATAAATTTTTTACTTTTAACCACGTACAATAGTTAGGTTTAGACTTTAACTGTGATTAAAGTAAAAAACTAACCTTTGAGTCAAGATAAGTAGAGAAAGGAGAGAGGGGAGAAGGGGAGGGTTTCTGGTGATGAAGCTCCAGTGAAGTCCTCCGGCAATGAAGCTTCAGCAACGGGTGACGGTAAATTTATTAATTTAAGGGTTTTGTTTTGGCCTTTTCATTTCAAGGGTTTTGTTTCCCATGAAAGACAATTTCAAGTTTGTAGTCCTAATTACTATGTTGTATGCTCCCATTTGATCAACTATATTTCTAGGCGTAGATTCCTTCCAAATTGTTTGACAATAGTTTACTTTTTTATTTATTTTTTTTATCTATTTTTTGTGTTTTCAATTATTTGCATATATTTTTAAATGTTAAATAATTTGATATTTGAAAGGCTCACATGGTCACACCTCAACGTGGGGTGGTGGGGGTTACGCCTTTGCCTTTGAACTTTGTTTCTATCTACTGTTGAATATTTAGATTATTAAACTGGCAGCAACTTTGGGTTAAATTTGCACTTATTTCATGATTCAACATTTATCTTTTTGGGAAAAAGGAAAAAGATTTTTTTTTTTACCTATAGATGTTTTATTGGAGTTTTGTATATTTTATCCTTATTTTATCATTGCCTAGACTGTCAGCATATTTATCTATAACTTCTACAATGCTTCTTAAATCCCCCACAAAATTATGTCTTATTGATGTCTGTTAACTATATGCATTCCAACAAGGAAGTTTAAAACACTTCTTGAAAAGAATTATAGCACGACCATGTACCTGTCACACCTCCATCGAAAGGAAGCAGTCCAATAGATTTTGGCAATGCTTCTTGCAATCCAGTAATCATGGGTTCAAGCGTATTTATCTGAAAGATGCAGTGCATAAAACATTGAACTTCTAAATTTTGTGCAATGAAAACTTGACACATACAAGATTCATAAAGATGATTAAGGCTATATTACAATGCAGAAGACTTACTTGGATACTTCTATGAAGTACTAATTCTAGGGTTTTATGAAGAATACTAACAAAGCACTGACTATAGTTGAATATTTAGATTAAAAGCAGACACAAGTATAAAATTGTATGAAAAAAGTGAATGGTGATGAATTGACTTAAAAAACCTATACTGTTAAATCAACACACTCCTTTAAAAGGACAAGTGAATATTCAATTACAGAAGACATATAATTGAGCTTGTAGAGATAACATAATGAATATTTAGAAAGAAGATTCTAGAACTGATTCATTGTTGTCATTAAGGGCTTGGAAAAGAGTTGGAAGTTGTAACTAGCACATGAATTTTTTTTTTTTTAATATATATATATATATAACTAGCACATGATTGTTTTTTTACATCTTCTGACTTCTGAGGACTTCTTGTCCACCCCTTCTACTTTTTGTGATAAATACTTCTAACTCTAACTTCTAAATCATCTGTATTCATTACTTTTTTTTTAGATTCTCCTATTGTATTAATGTAACCACAGGCTTCAGCTCACAAAAGAGGTTGTGGCCTACACATTTTCTTATATTTTATGCTTAGGCAGATCCTGAGTTAGCTTAAGCTACGTCCAATTTACAGCAAGGAATTGGGTCATCCATGACAATTCCATGCAACTTCAAATGATTATATAAAATATAAGTGTCATTGGTTTACTGAGTTTGTAATAGAATTGTTATATGAACATGTAGAATTCTGCAAGGCACAAAGTACCTTATTTGATATATGATCTAGCAGTGCTCGGATAAGCCATGGCAACGATCTGGACCCTAGAAGTCTGACAATGGAAAACATGTGGGGCATTCCAAAGAAACCACTATGCAATCGTGCAAAACTTTGATGCGCAGAGTTCAAATCCTATCAAAACAACCAGCAAAAAAGAAGTAGTCAGGAAATCTCATGAAAATAAGAAGAACTCAAGAAAGCCATAAATTAGTTTAGTTACCAATAATGTATGGAATATAAATATGCTATAAAAAGGCCTAGAATACCTATAGCTTAATAGAATACTATTTACAGAAGCAATCAGAAAATTACAAATAAAAATGGAACATGAGAAAGCTGATACCTGTGAGCAGGTAAAAAAAAACAGTTTCACAAAGAAATAAACATATAGAGAGATCAATGATATTGATATCAAGATTGAAAATTCCATCACTTTACAGATACTTTTCTTAAGAGTAATCCACAATGACCAGGAAAGTGCAAACTTAACCTTCTCATGAGCCACAGTCCAAGCCAAAAACTCGACCTAAGAAGGAACTTTTACATTCCAAATCGACAGGGAGAAAAGTTTGGAATAGGCTAATCATCAATAATCATGCTAAAAAAAAGACCGATAAGAATAAACTTTATTTGACTCAAGAGACCAACATCTAACATTAGACTGCATCAAAGAAAAAAAAGGCCACACCAAAAATGAAGGGAGGAGATATCCTCAATCTTCCTTTCATTCAAATTACAAAAGTTACTGAAATTCCAAGAGAACAAATTTTTAGAATTTACAAACTGCACAATAAGAACTCCGTTGAGATTAGACAAAGGTAAGACAGAAAGAAAGGGGCATATCCCCACCACAAATTTTACCAAAACTGAATCTGACACCAATTCCTCACAAGAAATCTAACATACAACAAGAAATTCAGAAGCCCTGGGAAATGAATTTCTAAGGGGAACAATGACTCTCTATACCTGCACGACTTGCATCCCATTCATTGTTATGATCTCCATACTTCCTTTTAATGATTGAGTGCTAGAGAGAGTTACACTTTCTAGGAGCCATCCTCCAAACTCTCAATCCTAAGAGCTACATTAACTGGCATTTTAAACAAGGGCATAAAGTTTGTCATATATTAGACAAACAAGAATGAACAAAGTAATTCCAACCCTTTGAGATAAGTAGGCCTTTTTTTCCCCATCCATCAAGTCTCCTACTCACCTTCTCTATCACCATATCCCAAAAATCACCAGTTCTAGGTTTACCTCCCAAAGTATGGCCATGGTACTTATCGTCTGACTTCACAACCTAAGGAATTGGCTAATATCTAAAACCTCATCTTTACTAACATTTATACCTGCTATGGCACTCTTGATTGTGTTAATCTTCTCATAGAGCACAACGGAGTTGGGAAACATAAATGTAACATGAGATTTGAATAATGATATGTCTATTAAAGGACAGAATTGCAGCAATTTCCAAATAAAACATTTCCAACAAAGGATAACAACCATAATATTTCTTTTGCAAATGTAAAAACAGCATTACATTTACAAATACAATCAAATGGTAGTTGTTAATTGATTATTACTTACTTGAGTACCACAATAGAAGTTAGGCTTGGCATAGGGAACTGACGGCTTTTGAACAGGAACAGAAGGTACTTTTGAAGATCGGATAAATCGTTGAGTAGTATTGCAAAGGATGAAGTTGGGCAGGAAATCACTTTGCATCTCCGTCCAAATCTAAGGGGTCACAAACAAATGGATTAGGTAATAAATAAATAAATAAAAAGCAAATAATAACTCGAGCCATGAAATTTGCATTCTCAAAGTCCAAAGTTCAAACTCTGAAATCTAAACCCAGTAACCTTTGAAATGGAGAAAGAAATGAATAGAAAGATCCTCATGAGTTTCATTCTTCTAATCAAGACTAAAACTTGTCTAAAATTGAGCCATCCAAGTTTCAGACAAATCCCCAGATGATAAAATAAAGACCATTAGCCTAAAATCCATCTTTCATTCGTTGCTTAAAATAGGCAAATAGCACAAATGAAATTGCATACAAGTTCTTTTTCTATGCATCCAGCATTCAAATAAGCAATATCAATGTCAATCGCCAATACTCAGAAGAAATTTGAGGAAAAATTGTATAACAAAAATACTACATGGAACACCCCTTTGACCACCTCTCCTTACTGTCTCTCTCACAAGGTGTGAGAAACGTGGTAAGGGGAGGTAGACAAGTAGTCATAGTGGCCGCCTTGTGAGAAGGCGGTAAGAGGAGGCAATCAAAGCGGCAGTTCGTGTAGCAATTTTCAATGTGTAAATCGAATATTCACAACACACCAAGGTCATTATGTTCTTGGTTCTATTAATAATATTCAGATTATGTCCACTGCCACAACTAAGACCGATACAACGAGCAGAATATTATGAAACAAATTAATGAAATGTTCATCAGATAACTATGAACAAAAAAACACTGCACCTGCATGGAAATTGGCATGAACCCAAAGAACTATTTCTAGGTGCTACGATTCCCTAAGAGACATAAATTGTTTTGTTGTAATAGGACTACATTGCGGAAGTTCTTACAATTTAAAAACATAAAATTTCTATGTGTATGAGAGAAACTTTAGCAACGATTGGTGAACTCAGACAATCTTCTATTTCTTCTTTCCTTTTCAATTGAGTACTCTTTAGGGTTGCATTAAGCCTGAAGTAGTCAATGGGAAGAAACTTGAGACCAATCAAATAATCCAGAAAAAGAAAAAAAAAATTCTTCATGTATATCAAGCAGTTTCATTTCCATATTGACCCTTCCACCAGATCTGAGCAACACAAAAGGTGAGAAAACCCATCTCAAAATTTGCAATGGAAATTAGAGCCATGGGCCTCATCATCCCCTTTGAAGATATAATTTATTTCCCACCACAACTTTTGGGGATAAATAATTGTTGGAATTTAAGCATAATCAAGTAATGCAGTTGCATGGCTTTGCCTCAAACTTAGTTGTCAATCAATAGGCAATTGTCAGAGAGACTTAAGAATTATAGTTTTAAATGATTGGCCACATGCGGTATTGTGTGCATATATATATATATATATATATATATATATATATATATATATAGAGAGAGAGAGAGAGAGAGAGAGAGAGAGAGAGAGAGAGAGAGCAGTATAAAACTAATATTACATCCAAAGATACGACGAGGGGAGGGGGAAGGAAGATTTGCCAAACCTGAGAAGCAAGTCGACTAGAAAATGAAACAAGAGAAATATTTTCTTGCATCTCATTCAACATGAGACTGAATGAGTCTATCAGGAGATCTTTGGATAGCAACTCGTGGGCATGTTTTAAGACATCCACAAGATTTTCTAATTCCTGAAATCACAACATTTTTTTAATTAAAAACAAATGCATTGCATTGCTTGTTAACAAGATCCAAGACAACAGGCAAACAAATTCTTACCACTGTAGCACATAGATCCTGACATTCAAAACGATCAAACAGAAACTCAAGGTTCTCTCTGAATATTTTGTTCATACGTTCAGCAATCAAACTTCTTAAATCAATGGTCCTCCCCAGTAACTATACATCATAAAAATCTATAACAAGTGAGAGAAAGATAACCAGAGAATTACAAGAATATATTTTTTTTTATAAAGAAATTTGTCAAAAAAATATGTAGGTACTGGCAATAATCAGAAGAAAAATACCAAAAAGAAAAATAAAAAAAATCTAGAAGCACTGCTAAATTTATTTATTTATTTATTTGTGTGTGTGTGTGTGTTATAGAATTAAATACATTTAAATCAAACAATTAAATTCACTGCATTAATTATAAATGTCGAAAGCTCATCTCAATTCATCTTAGCGTTATCCCAACTAATTTTGCTGGGGTACACATCCATTTTCACCTAAAGAAAATTTCAAGATCCACGTTTGTTAGGGTCTGAAAATTATTAAATTCACTGCCTTGTTTACAAAATCTTCCTTTATCTGGTCTCGCAACCCTACTGTATAAGCGATCAAGCTCCAAATGCAAAACCCACGTTGTTTGATTCATAGACGTTGCTTGTGTAAATTTAGAGGAGAATTAGTGGATCATCTTCTCCTCCATTGCTCTTTTGCTGTTGAATTGTGGGGTCATCTTTTTTAGGCTATGGGATTACTTGGGTGATGCCAAAAACAGCTATGCAGTTGCTACAAGGATTGAGATTTAAGACTGCAAGGAGAAATTCTGTAATAATTTGGAAACTGCACCTTTGTGTCTTTTTAGCTGCTTATGGAAGGAGAGGAATAGTAGAATTTTTTAAAATATTAAGCTCAGTAGCATTCATTTGAATGAGAGGTTTTTTAGTACTCTCTTTTTTTTTTTTTTTGTTGTTTTTTGGTTTGGG
>JAESVK010000154.1:687489-702404 GCA_017140935.1 Hamamelis virginiana | reverse complement strand
TTTCTCGACATTGGTTTGGAGGAAACCCTACTTTTTTTGGAAATTTTGAATACTTGTGTGTTGTAAGTTTTTCTTTATGTACAGACCCTGTATATCAGGCCTTTGGTCTTTTTTGTGAATAATAATATATTTACCTTTCATTAAAAAAAAAAAAAATGGTCGGTTACAAAATGGAGAAACTAATTAAAATAACATATAAAAAAACATAAATACATCCTCACCTGCAGTCTGGTCATCTTTAATAGTGCAGTGAACCTCATAGGTTGAACAGAATATTTTTCTCCATTATCCAAGGCAAAGAGGAATGATGGATCAAGTAGCTCACTACAAAAATTGACAACCAATAAACTAAAAGGTTTAGTTCGATATATTTTCAGTAGCACTGCTAAATAAACCAGAGGGAAAGGGAATACCTTGCTGCCCAACTTTTATAGTATGTGAAAATAGTCTCACACAATTTTGAAACAAATATATCAAAACAATGGTCCACCTATATACAAAAATTTACATTAAGTCATGGAGCCATTACGACGAAATAACATATAATTAAACTCACAAGAGCATTAATTAAACCAGTGTATTAATAGACATGTATACATATACATATGTTTATACTTGCATATATAAATTGTGTGTCTGTTTGTGTTTGTGTGTGTGTGTGTGTGTGTGAGAGAGAGAGAGAGAGAGAGAGAGAGATGCGTGATACGTGGTGCTTAAACTTTTCATGTATTTAAAAATGAAACACCATAGAATATGGTTCCCGATAATTCATAAAGTATATTTGTCACATAAGATGTCAAATCAAACTCACACTCAGACTGGAGTGATTCCAGTCCATGGAAAACCATAAGGAAACCATGATAAGTCAGATTCACATTAACGGCAAAGAGAGCACAGCAAAAAGGGGAAAAACATGAAGAGCATATATATATATATATATATATATATATAGGGCAATGATCCATTAAGGACCGGTCCTTAAACTTAATTTAAGGACCACTTACCATTAGGACAAGTATTTTGAAAAACCAACCGTTGGATTAGATAATCTTCTTATGTATGTCATGTCTGCCAAAAATCGCAGTGATCCAACAGTTGGTTTTCAAAATATAAACTGTTAAACAATTGTTACAGCATCCAACAATAAATACTGTTAGAGTGTTTCACGAAGTGTATTTTGAAAACTGATTATCGGATCCTGTGATTTTTGGCAGACATGACATACTAAGAAGATTATCTAATCCAACGGTCAGTTTTTCAAAATACTTATCTTGTGTGAGAAAATGGTGAGTGGCCCTTAAATTAATTTAAATGATCATATATATATATATATAAAATACGTAGTTTCATCAAAAAAATTAGGGACCAAAGGCCAGTTCAAAAGTCAAAACAGGATAATATATATAACATCAGCCACTTCAAACCACAAAAAAGTTGTTTTGAGGAGCATCTCTCTAAGAAGCTCTATATGTCTCTCTTCATTGTAAAAAATTCTACTATTTCTTTCCTTATACACCACCCATACAATACAAGGGAGATGCTCCCGGATATGTGGCAAATTTGGAGACAGGAAATTATTCATTTACAGAACAAGTAAAGCAGGAAAAGAACTTTTCATAACTGAAAGGAATATTCATTTACAGATCAAACACATTTCCCTATTTCTCAAAACAAGATTAAAACAGTAAAACAAACCTCTTGAAAAGCAGCAATAGTCTAGAAAATATTTGTGTGGATCATGGGATGTCTACCAAAAGGTTTAAGTTTCAAGAATTAAAGAATGTATATAATCTGCAGAACTTGCAAAAGAGGATGGCCACAGAAAGAAGTGCAAGCATTGAGAAAATCCAAGCATGCACGACAATAGACAACCATCAAAGCCATCTTGAAATCAAATACTCTAGTTGGTTCAAAACTTTAAATACCTCAGCTTCAATTTCATCATAGAGGAAGCGTTGCTTAAGCACAACCAGGGCTTGCTGAGCGGAATCATTATAGATGTCAAATGGCATTAGAACACTTTCAAGAAGACCTGCATTTTGGGACTCAATTACATGTTCCACCAGCATCCAGGGAAGAGAGCATTCGATAGGAAACTGCACAACAATAAGCAATTTTTCTTTAATCCAGTAAAGGAATAAAGATTCATTGAGAAAATGCAGACAAAAACCAGAACAAAAAAAGGGACTACAACATTAATATTATGGAAATCATAAAATTGAAATTCCGACAAATTTATCTGTCATATATATAGGAAATTCTTTCATCAACATTTTGTCCTTTTTTTGGTGATTAAACCTGATAAATGACACCACAAGTTGAAGAAAAATGGGCAAAAAAGTAAACAATCTAAGGGGAAAAGAATGAAATGATCCCCCCAATCCATGAAACTGTCCCTAAGGGAGATTTTCATCCATCAAATGTGTAAGAGTCATGGAGAGAGAGAAAATGAGAGGTAAGGAATATCAGTCTTAGACTAGTTGTCTCTAAATGGATATGATTTTAAGAAGGAATCCAATTGATGTGTACAAGAGTAAGTTCATCCCTAATCTTTACCTGAATAACGCGAGAAGACTCCAAATAAAATTCCCTAAACCATAGGAAACCAAGATCCATCAATGTTGCCACAGTCACTGCACACACCATTACACATTTATACCAGGGTTAAAACTATTTCTAATATAGTTTATGAAATACCTGTTGCAAGAGGAAAAAGAAGTCATTTTTCTTCACAGTTGTAAAAGATCAGGCGCAAATTATAATGAGAGAGAGCAGCATAATTTCAGAAGAACCTCAAGAGATTAGCCCCAAAGAAGCATCATGGCTTGGATCTAGGTGTTCTTTCCAAGACAAACATTCTGAGACTCACAGTAGCAAAAGCTGAGACAGACCAAGATCAATATCTTGAATGATCCAAAGAGGATGATTTTCAATTTGGAGTCCACAAGGATAAAGATCAACAAGTATATTCTCAAAGGGATCACACATGTTCTATGTGTTGGGATATAGCTGTTAAGTTTCCAACCTAAAAACCTAAGCTTGTAGGTGGAGGGCCCAATACAAGTATATGAAGCTATAACAAGCCTTTTTATTTAGGTGATGTGGGATAGAGTGGATTCCATTCCTCTAGACTCTCCTTCACATGCAGGCTCGCATGGGCCTTGTCACATGGAAAACCAAGGCTTTGATACCATGTTAAGTTTCCAACCTAAAAGTCTAAGCTTGTAGGTGGAGGGCCCAATACAGGTATATGAAGCTATAGCAAGCCTTTTTATTTAGGCGATGTGGGATAGAGTGGATTCCATTCTTCTACAATAGCAACCTGGAGGCAACATTGCCAATGCATCTAAACAATATTATAATCGAAACCCTTGCTTCCTGATAATCACTCAGAAGGTTTCAAGGTGGCAATGGAATGATGCAGGGGACCCTATCATTGATGAGTAAAGTAAAATAATTTGAAGATAATCGGATATAATGGAGGTTTTATTGTGTTATGACTTATGTAAAGCAACTTTAAAATGGTCTAGAGTCAAGTAAACAGGTATTTATGTCATTTCACTTAAGTGAAACTAGGAGGTATGTTCTATGTTCACCAACTTATAAGGGGTATTATAGTCATGTACCCTAGTATACAAAATAATATATGAGAGCAACCTAATGTGTATTCTTTCACTTCATTTTATTGTATCTTTATCCTAGCAACAAGCCCTAGAACAAATATCTTAAAAAATTAGTTTTAAATCCTATCACCCTATTATGATTTACAAAATAATATTATCCCTTGTCACATGAATTAAGACCAAAGCAGATTAGGTAAGAAGATTACCTGTATAGTCTAATATATGTAAGAAAAAGCTAAGCTTGTAAAAGAAGGTCTCCAGCTGTTTTAGATCATTAACAGGAATCTCAGAACCACTATTCCCAAAGAGCCCCCCAGGTTTCCTTAGATTACCACCTGATACCACCTCATATATGAGGAACTGCAAGCAATGGACCTGGAAACCAAAACAAAAAATACTAAATAAATATCTATAATGTCAAGCAAATAAACTAAATGTAACTTTTTTTAAATGCCAAAAGTTAAATATCTAATTCAAAAAACGAATGTTAAACACCAACAAAACTATATGTTGAGACATTGCAATAATCTATGCCCACCCCTTTTTCTACACGAAAAACTTGCAGGTCTGATAACTCGACCAGGGGAAAAAAATGGAAGGGAAGATGGAGAGGAAGAAATATGTAGAGACATGGCAATAGTATTCACAAATCAAAAAATTCACCTAAGAATTGAGTCAAGAAGAAGCTATGGCAGCACTACTGTTTGTCATGAGCGAGAATAGTTTGAAAAGTAAAGCTATGACTGAAAGACATGTAAAGGTCCAAAATTTTGAATTCATTATGAATTTTTCTTTTCTAGACGGAGAAATTTTGAAGGAAGTTTCACTTTGGCTCAAACAAGAACATTTTGCCAAAACTAAAAATAAAAAACATAAAAGAAACAAGTAAGTTCAAGGAATTCAGACAAACGTTGAAAGGATAAGGAAACATTCTTCATTTGCGCTTTATGAAACAACAACAAAGACACATCACCAAGGCCTATAAATGCTTCAAAAATCAAATATGTAAAAAGAGGCTGCATAATATTAGCGTGCATATAGGCTGTAGTCAGATATGGCTAACATTAGCAACATCTAACTCTGCTGCCAACCTTGGCCCAATGTTTCTGTTTCAATTTCCCAAAAGCAGGAAGCTTTTCCAAGTTGCAATAGCTGGTTAGGTTTCTTTGATCAGAGAAGAAAATAAAGAAGAAAAGGAGGAAAGGATAAGATGAAGACCCACTGTGCTCATATAGCATATTGCAACACTTCAAACCACATATTTTCAAAGCAGAATGTAACCACTTCTTAGGTGCCCACATTTGAACATAATCTGAACATGGTCTAAACTTGATCTACGCTAGGATTATCACTCCTGCTAAACCAAGTTTACAAAGCCCTGCTAAGGGAGCGGTTATGCCTTTTCATCCAACAAATTCACTAAAAAGTCATCTTCCTAGATTTCCATCTCCCATCTCACTTCACATTAGCTAAACAAGTGGCATTGAATTCCCCACCAAACAACCAAGGTGGAGACCAAACATAGGCAATTTCATCAAGCTCCTTCTGAAAAGCTTTGCTCAGGGAGTCATCGGTAGGGACATAAACCCAGTGAGTTTTACTGGGCCCCTATAAATACACCTTGAAAGCTTTTTTTTTTTTTTTTAAAAAAAAAAAAAAAAAAACATTTTGATGACCAAGGATTCACCCTGAAAGATATTCCCGTGCCTCCATAAGTATGCCAAAGACTTCCATTTAAGAAAGCATCCACTTTTAGAAGTTTCAATATAACAATCATAAGATTTCATATCAATCTACCTGTAACACAGATCGCTGTGGCACACGGAAAAGGAATGGGGATGCAGTGCATCACAGTGCGGTGGAGGTAGGCTTATTTAACTCACTCAAGAGCTAAAATGTGATAAGTTAGTTTAGAATGCAAGACCAAAAATTTCTTCTTCAAAAACAAAAGGGAATTAGTAATGCATTATGTTTGAAATTTATGGAAAGAAACCTGTGCAGCGGTTGGTGCAACTGGCCTTGGATAAAAGAAGCTTCCTTTGCTTTCTTCACCTCCATGCTGTAAAGATTGTAACTCAGATTCAGGCTTGCTTGTATTTGCCATCCAGTCTGCTGAAAGGGTCCGCATATCAGAAAGAATCCTGAAATTTGGCAATTAGATACGACCTATAAGCAGTTACAAGAAATATTGCAGCTGAAAATCTAAAAGACCAGAGGCCGGTTTTGTCAAATATAGCCACATCTTATTTTTCTTTGATAAACAACAAATTTTATTAGAAAGAAATGAGAATACTAGAAGGGCAAGAAGTCCTAAACAATGAAAAAGCCAAAAGCCCAAAACTCTTATACCCCAGAAACCAAACAGATCTTCAAGGTGGATAATAATTCCCTGCCAAAGATTCTAAAGTCCTAGCTCCTCTTCCTGCCAAAGAGTCCACTTCCCCATTAGCTGATCTATGCACCCAAGAGAAAGCAACTCTAACCAAACTGCTAATTCAATCTCTCTCTCAAATAATGCCCATACTTTCAACTGCCTTCGACCCCATCCTTAGCCCAAGAGATGATCGTAGAAGAATCAGCCTCAACCAAGAAATATCTAGAATACTTAGCTTTAGCATACCCAAGGCCAAACAATAAAGCAAGGATATTGGCTTTAATAATGAAACCCTCATCAAAAGCTATGGAATACATGTGAAGAACCTCTCCATTATGACTCCTAAAAATATCTCCCACGACAATAATACCTGGATCTTTAGGCAAACGACCAAAAGTTAAGCTTGATCATGCCATGAGGAGGAGGGATCCACATCCAACTTTTGCTATTATGGCTAGGTCTCGACATACACACACCTTTACAATTCATAAGAGTGAGGGATAAAGGAATGCCCTCAAACTCCATATAAATGGAAGCACACAAAGAGATAAGAATCCTAATGCTATCTCACAAAAAATTGACACTATATCCAAGGATTAAATATCAGTATCGACAGATATATCGATGGTCCCAAAACACAAATATATCAACAGATATATCGATTGTATCGAAAATATCGATATCGATTTAAAAATATGACATATATTATTAGTTAAACATGGAAATTTTCAACATAACTCTACAAAATAATGAATTAAACTATAATACACAATTTAGAATCAAAATATATAAAAGACAAGCTTATGTTGTATTTGGTAAAATAAAGTGCGCCATTTTGGGCAAAATAAATCACAAATTTCTACAAATTTTACATTAAAATGTAGCATAACATTAAAATTTTTAAATATATATCACTTAAAAAATAACAAATAAATATATCAATAATCTTGTTTACAAAAGAATCTCCACCTCAACTGAAATATCGGTAAAGATATGCAGGTCTAATATCATATTGATACCCACACATACATGGATATATCGAAGATATATCAACGATATTGGAGATATTTTATTCCATGACTATATCTTTGTCATTGAGAATTCAAGTGTTCCTTTCCTTCTAAAGACTCCACATAATAACCATCATCCCACCCTTCCATATATCCTTGCTTCGTTTACCTCCAAAATTGGGAAAATAACCATCCAAAACAAAGCATGATCCTACTCGGCATACGCCCCAACCCATGGGATGGAAATAACAGGCCTTTTGTACCCAGGGCATAGACCTAGCAGAAGTCTAGGCCCAAAAGTAATGCCCTTGGGCATTTTTTATTCTCTAAAATTTATTAAATAAAAAAGAAACATACAAGAGAGGACAGGTTGTCCTTCCAAAAAGAAATGTAAGAAAAACACATCTTGCACCCCACACACTGCATTCCAATTTTCCCAAATAACAAATAAAGACGTCCCAAAGATTTTCTTAGAGACTGAAGCCCACAAAGAAGCAAAATGAGAAACCTATCCTACAAGAAATCAACACTCTAAAATCTATCCTCAAACACCCTTGAATTCCTTTCTAACCAAATAACCCCAAAAGTGGCCAAAAGCGCACATCTCTACAACACCAGAGCTCTCTTACACCTCCTAAACCTAGAAAATCAATCTCTAGCACTGTTACACAAGAAACAGCAGGGACCCACACCACTGGGGAAATAAACACATCCCAGGCCTTCTCTTCTAAATCATATCAGTGGTATTAGCCTTCTTATTAGTCAAAGACAAAGCAAAAACCTGTTCCTTAATAGGCACTTTCGCTTTCCAAATAAATATAAAGGGTTCAAAATTGGAATAAAAGGATCATCAATCAAAGTAGCAAAGAAATAATTATAAGAAAAGACATTGACATTTTCAATATCAATAAAGCAAAGTGTGAAAAATTAACATGAAAAAAAAATGCAAATTTTGATATAACTCTCGGAAATTGGGCAAAAAAGTAATGCCATAATTAAAAATTATATGGTAACAAAATAATATGCAATTGGAAATACATTACTTTCCCATGGAACGGGCCAAAAAATAAAAATAAAAAAAACTAACAAAATGTTATTTTCAAGAGAGAAAAATCTAGAGAAATTGCAACCAGAAGTTTAAATCACACATCACTAAAACAAATGCCCACCTTGAAAGGTCCTTCTTTTTCCGGAATGTAGTCCGCAACATGGTAGCTAATGTGTTTTGCACAAAATCTTGGACCTCTGCATGGATTGTTTCCCATAAAGCATCAGCTACCAATGTGTCGCACCGCTTCATCATTGATCCAATTCCCTTTATGTAGCTAATAAGTTCAACCAGTACTTTCCTTTCCTCTGAACTGTAATTATATCGTACCACCTACAAGGTCATTTAACAGATATGCCATCAACAAGAAAGAAATTTTGGCAATCATACATTCTAAGTAAAACTTCAAAGCTGAAAATTTTCAACTAAAAACACACAAGCCTCAATTTGTGGGTCTTGATTTCTTTTTTCTTCTTCTCGTTTTCTTTGTTCCTCTGAGTAAGTAGGACATCTTGTCCTCTTTTCTTTTTAATTAGAATAAAGTTTGTACTTATAAAAAATATATACATATACTGATATATATAGAGTGAATAATACCTTTTCGTAGTCAGAAAATGAAGCTGAAGTCTCAAGTGATTCTATAGGAACAGCATCCTTGCAAGGGCGAGAAAATTTCCATGCGCACTGTTCCCATATGCGTGCAGTCCATCTGCTTAAGAGCTGAAAACCTTCAACAACCATATCATAGATGTTTCCCTTGACTTCTTTGCACCACTCAATATCTGCACCATCTGTTGATTTCAGTAACAACAGCTGCAAGAACAAGGATGAGCAGCACGCATGCACGCATTAGACTGAGATCCAAAAAAAATTGTCCCAGCTTACCCAATAGAAGGAAAAGGACACAAATAGGATAGTATCGCTTGAGCAAAGTAATGCATTGAGGATGCTATATTGATTGTTTTACTGACATATGTACATATATACAGATACCTGATTCATTGATGAAGCAAAACGAATTGTGAAATCGTCATGCTCAGCACGAATAGCTCCAATGTGATTGATAATCAGATAATGTCTCTGGTAAGTGAATGATGTCAAGGCACTCACTACAAAGAAGCATCAGATAAAGATTCTGTCTACAAGCTCAGAAACACTTCAGACAGAAAATCCTAGTGTTTCATTTTAAGAATGTAACTACATAATCATAAAAACAGGGGTGTTTTTGGGTTACTGTAAAGATGACAATAACTTGAAAAAATAATGAAAACATATATGACATCCCAACGATGACAAACATCACAATAATTTCAGAGAAATGCATGTAATTTTATTGATAGGAAAATGAAAACACTCTAGTATGTATCAGTTCATGCATAATAATTTTACTTCCATGTTCAATTACATTTACAGACATGGTGATTAAAGAAATGCAAGTCAATTTTATGTAATGCATTTCAAAATACACTAAATTATTGTAACCAAGATTCTACAAATAGCTTTCAATATATCATATCTATTTGAAGAATATAAATTTTCTTACATTTGAAGATTTTTCTTTTTGTTTTCTTTTCTTTTTTTTGGTGTAAAAAAATATTTCACAAAAGATATCAACGGATAATCTACCTATTACATGAGAGCTGCTTAGTAAGCATTTTTAAAGAAGAATGGAGATCAATACTGCAAATTTTCTGGCTATTACTGCCACAACTTCTTAGACTACATTGACATATATCTGCAGGCTTGTCTACAACCACTGTGAAGTATTGTGTAAGCTCTTTTTCCTTTTCCTTAAAATAAAAATAAGAAAAAAAACAAAAAAAAAAACGCTAATTTATTAGAAGAGGAGAAAAGTACAAAAATGAAGGACAAGAAATCACCCCCATTTTGCCAAAAAGTCCGCTACTAAGTTTGCAGTCCATGTACCCAGGATAACGAAACAAACCTCTGGACAATCTCTTATAATACTCAAAAAATGAGCTAATCCCCTAAGCCTCTTAGCTTTCTTCAACCCCTCAGGCAAACTCAAAGCCTTTGCACTAATAGCATAGCCAAAGTGACCCGACCTCAAATAGGCAATAATCATTTGATCATCAGAATCTTTAAAGCTGCTGCCCACCCCGATCTGATCCCAGTTGCCAATAGAACAACAGTTAAAATTCAACTTAATAGCACCCCAATATGATCTGTTTTATTTTTACTATTTATTATTCATTACCCCACAATATTATGCAACTAGATTGGTAAAAAGGCAGCAAACAATGCAACATTCATAATGCTGGTCTGAAAAAAATCCCACACTATTAATTTTTTTAATAAATAAAAAGAAAATGGGAAAAGAAAGGGACACCTCCCATGTTATACATCGCCAATGGTGGTAATTAAAATGAGTGAGAAAAGCCACACTGCCTTTTTTGTATCCTACGCATATCTTTCACTAAAATATCAGTGCACAAAACAGCAGAAGTTAAAATAAATATAAATTACAAACTATATATAGGATATTCTTGTGCCTCACGAGGTGGAAGCTCATGAGGTGCTGGAAGCGTGAGAAGACGAGTTTGGGTAGAGAATTTTTGGAAGTACATTGACAACTCTTTCAAGATTGCAGCAGGAGAAAGATGAAGATCTGAGAATGCAGGAATGACTGGATCATTCTGCAAAAACCAGACATTTATCACGGTAAAGAAATTGGCCAGCCCTTGAACTATACCCAATCAATTACTAAACAAGCAAAAAGAAACACATATTTCACCTACTTTCCTAATCACATTAACATTTAATAATAGTAATAATAATATACGAGCACAATACCTTAAATATATTGATCAGTCTGTTGATTTTCACCCTTTTATACAGTGACTCGCTATCTTTTTCTGATGATGTTGCTAAGACAACAAGAACTGGCAAAACACGAAGAAGAATGTGCCGCTCTGGAAACAGGAGTGCAAAATCCAACTCCAATGACTCAACAGCAAAGACTATGAGGACTTGAAGAATGTCTTCTACACTATTTTGAGTCAAGGATCCCAAAAGGAATAAATAGAAATGTATCATCATTCTTTTGTCTGGTAACCAGCAAATGGCAGATTATATTCTACTTTTGCTGAATATAACGTCAGCAATATGTCAAACAAAGGTAGTTTTAAGTATTAAAAAAGATAATTGCTCCCCAAGTGTCATACAGAATGTTTGAAACTAGGGAAAACAATTGTAGCTAGTCAGGATACTTGTTCACACGGAACATCTCTACATGCAAGTTCAACAAAATTGCCCATCTTGTGCTTAAGAATATCTGCAAAAAATACATAATCAATACACTTGAGTTATTAAACTGTTGTATGTAATCAGACTGTCATAATATTAAAATTTGATGCTGAAGAAAACAAAGGGGGAAGAAATATTTCTACACTGGAGGAATAATTGTCTAATATGTGCATACTTCACAAACATATTATGAAAATATGATGTAAAAACAATCATAAATTTACCAAGAACTGAAGAAGAATTGCATTACAATTTGACAAATGGAGCTGGAAAGTACAGACAAAAGTGAAACCAGAGCTAGATGCTCTGCTACAGACTTGATCCGAATTCAAATTGACATAAAACTGAAATTCTAACTACTTAGCAACCATTTAAAGTCTTCTACAAGATTCTTACTAACTATCATGAGGAAAACTAACACATGCTATCCCAAGAATTAAAAGACAGTCCACAGTAGTACTAACAGCGAATAGAGTAGGCAGTAGCCAGCAGTAGCTGGCAGTAGCTTATAGCTTAGTAACTTCAGTAGTTCAGTAGGAACTTCAGTAGCTGTAAGAATAAAAGGCTGTAGAGGCTACATCAAAATAGTAAAGGAATCACATGCGCACGTGGACACACACACACACAAAAACCCACACACTCCCACACAGGCGCAAACCCCCACACCCAGACACCCACCCACCTGTAAATCATCTAACTCCTCCCTCATTGAGTCTGTGTCTTGCCACTGAATACTGACTTGAGTGAATGTCCTGATAAATTAAGAAGCAGAAGAAAAAGATTAGATTTTAAACTGGATAAAGGTAGTAAATACTCTTATTGTACGCAGAACAGGCATCTAGTACCATGGCTAGATAAATGTGTCATAAATTAAGGCCGTACTGCTAGAAATATCATATGAGAGCAAAAGGTAACTGCAAGATTATGATTCTCATGTGAAAAGATAACCATGTCATTTAAACAGAAATGTAATGAAACAGTGAAAGATATTCTGCGACTACTCATGGAAAAAAGCTACTTGATTTAAAGAGGTCTGCAAGCAATTAAAATAAATAATTTAACTCGAAAGAGCCTTATCCCAA
The DNA here is from genome assembly GCA_017140935.1 of Hamamelis virginiana. NCBI lineage: Eukaryota > Viridiplantae > Streptophyta > Magnoliopsida > Saxifragales > Hamamelidaceae > Hamamelis > Hamamelis virginiana. The sequence continues at coordinate 690,000 of JAESVK010000154.1, read as the reverse complement.
TTATCAGCAAACTATAATGCTAATCATTCTTCTTTAATCTGCTCTATGTAGGACCATATCTTCTACATCCTAAGATAAGAGGACAAATTTTTAGGTTCATTTTAATAAAAGTTTTGAGTGAAGGAGTAGAAAAGGATTTCCAGGGGTTCTGCAGGGAAAAAGAGAGAAGAAAAAGAAGAGAAGAAAAAAATGGAAGGAGAGGGAATAATATTCAGTCCACTCTCTCAACCTATTTCATTTATAAAGAATGTGAAATTACATCAATACCCTTAAAAACGCTTCTAGTTCTAAGTCTCTCGTAATACATAAAATAGTAACACCCTCACAATGCTCCCCCTCAAGTTGGTGCATGCATATCACCCGTGCCTGACTTGCTCAAAACATTACAAAAAGTAGGACCTATAATTTCGTTAGTAAGAAAATCTGCTAATTGATTTTTCCATCTTCATGAAATTGAAAGAAATTAAAAGAAAGATGAAAAGGAGTACAACTTATATTTCTTTTTTCATTATGAATTAAACAAAGTTTAGTATAATCTAAATATAGACCAAGATGATTGATTCACGTACCTCTTATACCAAGAGAAATCATTAGGTATGCTTGCTTTTGCATTCTTAAGGTGATCAAGTTGCACCAAAACATCAAGTAACTTCAACATGGACCTGGAGTAAAATTAACAAATATATTAAAGGAGTACAATGTTAGTCCTCCACATTTTATGAACTTTAATTAGCTGCAATGAATAAGCACAACTAAAGAAAATAAAAAATAAAAAAATTATATAATGGAGAAAAAAGGACATTATTATGCATAGGATAAGGCATTGTTTTAAAAAATTAATAAATTTGCATTAAGAAAAGAAATAGGGGCCAAAAAACCCCTTACACACAAGGTACAGAAGAAAAACATGAAAAATTACAACAAAAGAAATTAAACCCAAAAAACTATTAGAAGGCATAATGGCAATGCTATTTATTCCTTCTCCATACCTGACGGCGAAAGTTTTGCAATCAAGGCAGAGATTCATGCACTTTTGATTGATATAATGTTGGCAAGGAGATATGAGATTCAAGTATTATTAGTGGAGGGAGACTCTTGTAAAATTATTTCTTTAATGAAACATCAAACAAGGGGAAGAGGGAAGTTAAAGGTATTAGTTTGCTAATAGGGAGATTTAGGATATTGCAAGACATATTGGGAATTTGGGATTTCTTTTCCTTGAATTTATAGATCAGCTAATTGGGAGGCAGACCTCTTAGAGAAAAGAGGGGCCGCAACTTCAGAAAAATTCATGGCCTCATGAGCCATTAATATCCTCCTTGAGATAGTTTTGTAGTTGTGGTTTCTTGTGTTATTGGTCTTAGTTCATTGAAGTTGTATATTGTTCGTTGTTGATAGTACTTTGGTTGCTTTTGAGTTCAAAAAGGACTTCTCATCCTTACCTTCTATAATTCTTTCTCTTGTTTTATAACATATGCATTCCTAATCAAAATAAAAATCAATCAATGTCAAAAGCAACAGCAAGGTTCAAAACTTATGGAGACACTGACATAAATATCAATATTGATGTAGATGTTGCATATATTTTGTTACACTGCCACAGCCAAACAATCCGATATAGTGTTTTAAGGGGGCACGAAAATAACATCCCACTCTCCACTTGGAGGGGAACCATGACACATATAATTTACATGTTTACAATCTATTACCGACTCCTCCTTTTCTTTTCTTTTTTTTTTCTTTTTTTTATATCATATTTAATTAAATAACAAATAATATAGTTAACGGTCCTTGCTTGCTTCTTTTTTCTTTTTGTTTTTCTTTTTTGACAAAAAAAAAAATAAAAAAAATAAAAAAATAAACCACCTTATTCTATCAGATTAAAGGGGTTTACAATCTATTAGCAATTTAGATTTTTCATATCATGGGCCATTAAATGATAAATCTTATAACAAAAAGTCAACAATAAAATAGAAAATAAAGCAGAAAAAGAAAACATGTAGCAACTAATTAAAAAATTATTCTCATTATCCCATTTTATCAATATATTTATTGACATTCTCAGTATATCAAAAATATCCTTGACATTATCAGCAGGGTGAAAAAATGTGGCATAAATCTCCTTTGTTGATACAGGTTGTCAAAACATATCCTTCAAGCAATTTCTATATAAGGAATCTTAACATCAAAATATAAAGAAGACAAATTATGCTTGGCTTTGAATTAGAAATTATCTATTGCACCAACTGAGTTCTTACATCTTATTATCCACTATAGAGATGATGCATGGACCATAATTTGTGAACTTCTGTTTTATTTCATCATAAACTAAGTAATCAACAACATTTGAGAAACCTACATATACTGATATACATTTAAAAAAAAAAAAAACAGTTTTAAATGTTTAACACATTAAACATGAGGGCTTGCTATTCATTCAAACTGAATAACATCAGTCCTTATAATATATATATATATATATATATATATATATATATATATATATATATA
>JAESVK010000154.1:659086-687479 GCA_017140935.1 Hamamelis virginiana | reverse complement strand
ATATATATATATATATATATATATATATATATATATATATATATATAGAGAGAGAGAGAGAGAGAGAGAGAGAGAATTTTGATCGGGTAAGGACGTCCATACCTAGCTTATCATTAGCCCACCCCTTATGGGAGCTATAGGATGGGTATTTTGAAAAACCGACAGTTGGATTAGACAATCTTCTTATGAATGACATGTCTACCAAAAATTACAGTGATCTTACAATCGGTTTTCAAAATACAGTCCATGAAATATTTTGACAGTATTTACCGCCAGATGCTATCAAAGTTGTTTAAATGTCTGTATTTTAAAAACCAACTGTTGGATCACTGTGGTTTTTGGCAGACATGACATACATATGAAAATGATCTACTCCAATGGTCGGTTTTTCAAAATACCTTTCCCGGAGAAAGTGGGCCGACAATAAGAAGCGTAAGGACGTCCTTACAAGATCGGTTCTGTATACACACACACACACACACACACACACACACACATCAGAAGAGAAATGTGCTGACACACCAGAGATGAGTTATTGTAGGGCCATTAATGCGTCGCTCAGGCCGAGAAAAGCGTTGCATATCAGCTGCTAGCTGCATTAGAGAATAATGCTTTAAGTGCTCGTGAAACCTAAATGCGAGCTTGAATATTGGCAGAGGATAACTAAAGGAAATTATATCAAAGCTCATACTTTAGATGCAGCTGATGCCTGCCATCGTTGAATTTCACGCAGACGACTCATCTCCAAGTCCAGAACTTGATACGTTTCTAGATACAAGTCAGCTTGACTTTGCTTCATAGAATCAGGAAGCTGCCACATCATATATAATCATCAGATGTTTGTATAAGAGATGGAAAGTTAGAAACCTGAAAATCTGAGTGGTCAATGAACTTGTCTTATCACTTCATGCATCAATCAATCCTTCAGACATATATAATCATTCCAACTGCCTCAAACCACAACAGTTTATCTAACAAGCTTAAGGAAGTTACTAAAATCAGAAAATTTGCAAGATTTATCATATGGGACTAGCTTTTATTTTGATAATCAACAATAAATTTGATTAGAGTAAAGAGGACAAAATGTCCTACATTACAAATATGAAACAAAAAGAACAAAAACAAAACAAAAAGTACTACAAATATCCAACTAACTCACTAAACACACACCGATGCCCAATTCCCCAAACACAAGCCAGAATAAGATCTTTTATGGGTAATTCAGACCAGGTTACAGCGCCGTTGTGACTTGTGAATCAATATCCAATCCCTTTCATGCATTAGTCACCTCAAAAAAGAAAAGTTTGAGTTTGGCACTCAAGCTTGTCACTAATTTAAGCAAAAAACAAAGAAATAGAAAATTAAAACCTTGACTTGGGCCAGCTTGTTTAAGCACCTAGGAACTACACTTGGTTAAAGGCTATTTCAGTTATAATTTCATGGTCTGCAGCTAAGAGTGCCAACATCTTTTCAAGAAAGGAATCTGCATCTATTAGAATATAATATAGTTGCTTATATGTATACTTCAAATTTTGCTCAGTGTAGATTTTAATGACCTAAGTCCTCTAACACATTTGAACAACTGGTAGCTGACACTGGTTGGACATGAAAATGATTTGAATGACATTTGAATATCCCAAAACAGAGTTTTAACCTGAGGAAGTGCTTTGACGCAACTGCGATATGTGTAGAGCACTGATGCCATCTCCTTTCCCTCTTGGATAAGGGCATTCTGCACAAGTTCCATGTTCACCATCCCAATCCAATATTAACAACTAATTTACAGATTTATTAATAATAAATAAAAAATTAAAACATGTAGTAACAGGAGACGATTATCGCAAATTTGCAATCTCATTGAACTTCTAATTACCTGATAATTGGACCTGAAATGGAGTGGTTATATGAATAAGTTCAATGTTTTTGCCAGACAGTGCAGAAAGGAGAAACAGAAGAGTTTCATACCAGAAGATTCATAGCTTTTGTGTCTTCCGATAGAGATAGGCGATATGCAGAAACATCACTGTACTCTGCAAAAGGAAAGCATCTCTTACATTCTTTAAGAAATTACATAATGCGCAAATGAGAGAGAGAGAGAGAGAGAGAGAGAGAGAGAGAGAGAGATGCAGAATAGTATAAGTATCAGTTGGTCAAATTTGGATACAGATTCTGGAAACATATCAACATGCATAGAAAATTTTGTAAAATTAAATAAAAAAACTCCAGGAACACATGGAAGCTCATGGCTACCTAAAACTCTGATTAAAGCAAGGAGATGGTAGAACTAACAAAGCAAAAAAGCCAAAATAGTCATCTATATAATGTATTTCTATGTCAATATAGTAGCCATAAACTGTACGATTTACCGTAAAATTACATGATCTTGTGATCTAACCATGTGATTTACTCATAAAACCAATAACAAAAGTAATTACGCACTTTGACTAAGTCATCATAATTACACACTTTGACTAAGTCATCAACGAACGAACTATAGATTTGATATTTTGGCACTTGATTTGCTAATTGACACACAGAATCTAAAAATATTATAGTTTGACAAGTTAGAATGTACCCTTCGAGAGTTTGAGAGTGAAAATAAGAACCAAATTCCAAATTATTAATTTTTTTTTTTAAAAATGGATATAAAGTATTTTGTTTGAGGTATTAAATAAGGTATGAACTTTCTAGCTACCAGAGTGTGGTTAGCGGTAGTACCTCATAGGGTGGTCATTTTGCTTGGACAGCTACAAAGAATAAGAGCTTGACGATAGATAATCCTATTAGAAGGAACTTTGCAATGCCTAAACATTGTGAGTTCTGTAAAGAAGAGGCAGAGACAGTGCATCATTTATTTATACATTGCTCAGTGGTACCAGTTTTATGGGCTTAATGTTCAGATCTTCTTGGAGTAGAATGGATGACGCCTCAATAGGTACTTCATTTCCTTGAGGAATGGTGGTGCGAGGACAGGTGGAAATCTAGTGTAAGAATTTGGAAAAGGGTCCAGTAGACTCTTTGGAATGAGAAAAGTAATGGCATCTTTCAAAGGAAGGAAGAGCCAATTACGTCTTTAAAGGCTAGTGCAGTTAGGAAACTTTTGAGTGGAAAAAAATCATTAGTTTTAGAATCACTTGAGCCTTTCCGATTTTATTTTTATTCATTATAGTTATGATGTTTTTTTATCTCGAGTCCTTTTGAATACCCCATGTGTACAGCAAACTTGTCAACCCTTTCTTTTTTTAATTTTTTTTTTCAATTTATGAATAGATAAATACTTTTACTTGATCAAAATAAATAAGTAAATAAAGTAACAAGATCCACATGGTTTATTTAAATTTTCCTTCCACGAATCAACTTCGTTAACTTGTCACAACTTGGCCGAGTTGAACTGAGTCATGCGATGCTGGGTTTTAATGAGTTCAGCCAAGCTGACTCAGTCAAACAATTCGATACATGAAATACTAATGATATCTCGGCTTTTTCAACAAGAAATTTGCAAGATTTTGATATTTCAAGTGAGATATTGCAAAAAGAAGACCGAGAAATGATATCTCGAGTAATATATTGCCCAGTTTCACAAGATTTAAGACTATGGCGTCTACAAGATAAAATGGACATAGAAAACATAAAAAATTTCACATTTAGGATTTAATAGAACATTTCTTTTTCATTGAAGGTAAGTATATTATTCACTAAAAAAAAGGCCAAATATACAGGATGTATACAAACAATTTTCACAAGCTTGATTACTAAAACTTGACTCAGTTCTCAATTCAAGTGAGTAAAAGTTTCAATCCCTAGTAAAATTATTTAATTTAAACAAATTCTAAATACATACCAATTGGGCAGTTGGTTGCACCTCTTTCAGTGGATACCCAAACTGCTGGTCCTTGCACCTCTGGTTGGTCATCCTAAAAAACATATTAGTTTAAAATATAAATAAAATACATAACATTTAGAGATCACATGAGTAGAGATAATAAAACAGTTCCCTCTTTTGACTCTAGGTTATCCTTCTCTACCTGTATTCTTATTGTATGAGCATCACATCCAAAATTTGCTACATCTTCAACATATAGCTTGTTTTTCCTTGGCAGCTTTGACTTAAAGTTGTCAGAAAAATCAAGCTTACAAAGTGGGTACACCAAACAATTAGCAGATGCCAACTTGTTTAAGTTGTTAAGCCAGAATTTTAGTGTTTGTTGAGTTGTAGTTCTTTGGTATAACACCTGTGTGAAACCTTCCTTTAGTTGGAACCTAGACATCTGTTGATTTTCACAAGTATAGCCAAAGTACATAGAGCTAAAAAACCACTGAGGATTTGCCTCAAAGCAAAACACAAGAAAAACACCTTGAAGCATAATTTTCATAAATTAACAAGTATAGAAAGTTTTTATGAGAAAATTGTGATTTAAAATTTTCTCTTATTTTTCGCTCAGCCGAAAAAAAAAAAAAAAAAATCTTTAATTCACTTTCTACTTCATTTTTCAACCAACACCTCAATTTTGATTTTTTTTTTTTTTTTTTTTGGTTCCGATAAACAACGATATTATTAGATAAAAGGACCATAAGTTCTTCAAGTAAGGAAAAATCGAAAAAGTCTAAAATCCAAAAAGAAAAAACCAAAAAATAAAAATGCCATGTGAGACCTAACAAAAACCAAAGGAACTCTTGTGGTGGATAAAAGTGACCCATAATGATTCTAAAGTTGTGGCTCCTCTTTTAGTAGGGGAGTAAACCTCTCCATTAACTGTTCTATGGACCCAAGAGAAGTTCAAACAATTTCACTAGTAATTTTCACAATCTCTCTCGTAAGATGCCAGTATCTCCAAGTCCCTTCTTCCCTATGCTTCCCCCAAGAAGAAATAGTGGATGAATCTCTCTCCAACAACAAATTCCCAAATCTCTCAGACTTAGCATACCCAACCCAACCAAGGGAGCTCCAATCTCAGCTTTAATAGCAAACCCCAAACCAAAAGGTGTAGAAGAGTTGTAGATGACTTTAACTTCATAATCTCTTAAAATGGCTCCCACTCCCGAAGGCCCAAGTTTTCCAAAGCACCCCCCGTCAAAATTAAACTTTGATCTTCTCAAAAAGAGAAGGAATCCAGACTAAATCAGTCAATTGCAGAGATGTCTAAAAGAACACACCACCTTCCAATCCCTCAAAATGTAAGAGAGGGAAATATCATATAAAGCTTTAGAAGTGGAAAATCAAAAAGTACATGACCATTTGGATGTGATCTCAAAGCTCAACCCTACTCCTCCTTTTATCCTTGAAAATTCAAGCATTCCTTCCAAGTTCCAACCAAGTACACCAAACACTAGCCATCATCACACAGTTCCATAACATCTTCCTTTTCTTCCCGCCAAAGCCTGGAAAGAAAGTTTTCACTGGAGAGGACATATGGATAGGAGTCCAATTACAACCAGCTAACCCCAAATGTTGAGAAACCCCTTAAACATTATTTATCCATTAGGAATTCCATAACAGATGTTTAAAGTATCTTTGGCCACTGCCATAAATTACTCTTACTCTTAAGCTATTTCCAGTTTTGTATTCTAATATATGGTCTGTGGACTCAACATGAGTGCTGACGGAGGCAGGATGTCTATATATATATATATATATATATATATATATATATATATATATATATTCCAAATTAAACCCGCCCAATCCATATCACACACACGTGCCCTGCCTTAACCTCCTCATCACATCAAGTTTGCAGATCTTTTGCTGTTTATTACAGATTACAGTCACAAAGTTGTTGCTGTGATTCAACTGTTACAGCGACCGCTTAATTTTTCCACTGGTGTTTAATATATGCCCAGCTACATTATCTTATTTTGCTTAATTTTTCTGAAATAGACATTGCCATAATCATTTCAATATCATCAAGAACACAAATAACACACTGAGCTGATTCCTCGAAGAAAATCAAACAACTATTCTTACTTTTTAGTGAACCAGCTCATGGTAAAATTAATCTAGATAAATTGTACATAGAATTACCTCTAAGGAGAAGGTAGATAGAGCTGCAATGGCCTCTTCAACAGGAACTGCCATGGGATCTCTCAATTCAATCTGTCAAAATCAAAGCATTTGTCAACTCAGTTAAAATCATTTCATTTCGATTAGTTCTCGTTTTTTTTATTCAGTAAATATGGAACAAATGAAAAGAGAGAGAGAGAGAGAGATCGAAATGAAGTCATTGTGAGTAAGCACATTCTTGCCCTAATTCTTCGGTGGTTTGAACAATGGAGACGAAATCGAGAGCTGTGTCGTCTTCTGAAGTGTTGTCTGAAACGGAGTCTGCATATACTAGTTATGGTGTCTGAACCAGAATGGTTGGAATTACGAGATTGGACATGTGGGTTTAAGGGAAGGACGGAATTGGGGTTGTGTAGAGTATGAGTACTCAGGTGGCTCTCGAGGATATGAGTGGACGCGTGGCTTGCATGATTTCTTTATTTTAAGGGCGAGCTCCACGGATTCACTCCCGCGCTCCCACAAACATATTAATGCCATGAATTCCCTATTTTGCCCTTTAACAATAATTCTTCATTTTACTTCATTGTAATATATTCTGAATATTTATATGGTCAGTTTCAGAACATATTTTGATAAATCAACCATTAGAGAAAATATTCATCTTATGAATGTCATGCCTGGAAAAAATCACCGTAATCTAACAGTCAATTTTTAAAAAAAATCTAACTGAAAAATTGAGACATTTTGAAATTAAAAAAAAAAAAAAAAAGTTTTTCATTATGAATTTTTCAAAAATTGATCATTGGATCATCGTGATTTTTGGCAAACACGACGTTCATAAGAGAGATATATAATCTAATAGTCAATTTTTAAAAATATGATTTGCATTTGGTCCTGTGAAAAACTGTGCTCTTTTTATTATTTGAAATGTCTCAAAAATCAATTGTTGGATCGCATTAATTTTTGACAGGCACGACATTCATACGATGAATATTTTATCCAACGATTGATTTTTCAAAATATATTATACAACTGACCCTATGAAAGTGCAAAATGCCAAAATAAAAGTTTATTGGTATAAAGACAAAATTCTTATTTTGCCCTTGTACATGTGAGTTTGGAGCACAAATGTAAAGGAGTGGAGCGCAGATATCATCAACCTATTTTAATTCTTATATATTTAGTGAAATATAGATCACGCTAAGAAATATACTAAATTTTATTAATTGCAGTATAAACTGTTTATAAAGTGCATGTGAATAAATTTGCATGTGCCAACGCGTATACATCACAAACGTGCATGATATGTGCACTTCAGAAATTGGGATAGCAAAAAATATGCACTTTATGAACGGTCATGATCTCGTGGACAGTCGGATTTATACCATAACCAATCACTATTAAATATGAGAGTAAGCCAAACCACAAAGTAAAACAATTAGTCTTGATCCTTTAATTTTAAAAAAATTAAAGATTTAAAACCTGATCATGAACTGGTCACTAACTTCAACTTTTTAAGGATTAACTTATTCAAAATGAATAATGACTTTATTTGTTTATGAATTTAAATAAATCATTAAACATAATAATAATAATAATAAAAGGATTCCTGTGTAGAAGCCTGGTTGTTCAAATCAGTTTGGAGTCAACCCATGTTATATAGTTGTATATGAAATAAGTTGAGTTCATGTTGGAATTCCAAACTAAATCCTCCCTAACCAAGTTCAGAATATTTTCAATAAAAAATTTTGGGGTAGGTGTAGTTGGTTAGGTCGACCCTATTAGATAGCTTAAAAATTTATCCCAACATAAAATTAGCAAAATTTGCATTTTATTTCCTTGAGTTTGACTTGCTTTCCAATTCATTTCTATAGATTAAAAATTATACCTCATTCCTTTTAATTAGATGTAAATAGTTTTTTTTTTTTTTTAATTTAATGTGAATAAGTTATTCACGATTTCTTTCATTTCTCCTTTCTACACGAACGAGGTATGATAATAACAAGTATTCACTTTACAAATACAAGTATTTCTTTCATCTCCATTGGCATATTGCATGGCCAATGGAGATTTTGGGTCTTCAATTGCGCAGACAGAAAGATGTCAATACTATAATTTGAAAATACCATGATAAGCCATTAGGGTTAGCCTTGTTAGTGAGAATGTATTGGCTAAATGGAGGAGTGGAATCCCATCCAATATAATAAAAACAAAAAAACCAAAAAGAAAAATGATCCAAGGGGCCAACTTCACTACTGTCACCTTCACCAAGGTCTCCTATAAGTTCTAAAATGTAAATTCCTCATTGTCAAACAAATCCCAACAAGCAATGTTAGGTGGGATTCCTTAAAATGGAGGCCATGCTTTGGCCATAATGACTACATTGTTATTATTATTATTTTCTTCGTTGTCTTAAAGATGAAGCATGAATGGGATATGGGATACCTTTAAATTCAAGGAAATTATGTTGGCTTGATGTCAACTGGGCACCGACGTGTAAAGGATACTGTTGTGTTTTAACCTTTATAGCTGCACATTAGACCTGTTTCATCCACATCTTTAATGAGCCAATTTTATAATACATAGCAAAGTGAATAGTGAATACTCTTACAGGAATTGCTGACACTACTTGGGTTGGACCCAAAACCGATTGACAAGAATATAACCTGACTTTTGGCAGGCATGACATGTATAAGATTGGCATCAAATCTTGCAGTCAGTTTTTCAAAATATACTGTGCAAATGGTTGTAATTGAGATAACTTGATGCAAGTTGCATCAGGTCCACCTGACCTTAGCATTCCAATATATATATGTATATATATATATATATATATATATATATATATATTGAACAATTGAGTCTCCAGGTTGGGCTGTGTTTGGATACTGAAAATCTCAACCACAGCCAAAGTTGACCAAAGCACAACTCCAGGTCCAAGGAGAAAAATGACTGTAAGGGCTTCTTATTCACTTCAAAGTTTCTGATGTTAATAGTTATTGTTTTGGAAATTTATGAGGCAGAAGTACATGGAAATATGAAGCTAAATAAAACCAATTTTTTATTATTATTGCCATTACCTCACAAATTAGATCTGACTTTATGGCATTGATGTACATGACAATTGCTGCTAATGATTCCAAAATCAGACTATACAATAGGAAAACAGGTGTATACAATTGCAGCTATGATGATGCATCATCAATAGCACTGTCCATCGATTGTCTAGCAGAAATCACCCTGTCCAGGGTTTGGTCTGGGACCGTGATTCCAGTAGTCTCCATGTCTGCTACTATTGCAATGGCTGCATCAAATTCCCCAAGGTCGAGACATAACGAGATGATTTCATCATAAAGAGGACTGCAGAGGAAAAAGAAAAAGAACGTATTTAGATAAGCATTGGAAACAGTATCACAAATTCTAGTAAGGAAACCCAATCCTTCACAAAGATAAGCTAGGTAAGAAGGTATAGAAATGCCTGAATAGCCTCTGTTGTATTTTTCATTTTTTTTTTTCTCCTTTCTAAGGAGATCTCCTTTTTCTGTTTCCCCCCATCTCCTTTATAAAATTTTAATTTCTTGATCAGAAAAAAAAAAAGGTGCCTTGTATTTCTTAAAAGGAAAATGGATGTTTAATTCAATCTTTAAAGATATTTAGCAGTGATTCGATCAATCAATTGTTTGAGAACCTTTAACTAGCTTCAATAGATTTAAATTATTATTGTTTTAAAAATAAAAATAAAATCCAACATTAAGTCTTCTTCCCTTATCTTTTAAATCAAGGGAAGTGATTTTACCTCCCAAAGACATAACCAAGACTGTGTGTTGTCTGCAAGATTTTCAAGAAAGCTGAAGGTAGAGGAGCCCTTATAGCTGCACGCAATATCATAGCACAATCCCCAATAGTGGGTTTCCCACCCAATTCTATTACCTGAAATATAGTACAGTATTTCATTCAGTCCAGAAGAGCACAAGACAAAAGCCATTTTTTTTTAATAACGGTGAATATTCAACATCAAGAAATTGACAAAAAATTGGATCCTTTAGCATAATAATTTGTATTAAAACCTTCTCTCTCTTTTCTGTGTGTATATATACAAGCAACAAGAAATTTTATCAGAACAAATAAAGAGGACAAGTTTTCCTACCTTACAAAGATGAGAAAAGAAAAAAGAACATCAACAAAAACCTAACCTTCTACAAAAACAAAACAATCCCACTAATCATAAGCAGCAACCCAATTTTCTAAAATGACAAACGAAGAAAAACCCTTAAATTCCTTAGAAACGAACCCAAAAAAACTTCAAAAAGAAAAGAAAAAAAAAAAAGAAAAAGAAAAAAACTCACTCCAAAGTCTATCCCATAAACCATCAAAACAATCACATCCAAGAACCCGCACATCTCTAACCAAGAATTCATTTCTAACCAAATAAACCAAAAATAGCTAAAACCGCACATCTCCATAATACAATACAATAGCTCTTTTAGAACACCCAAGAACCCGAAAGTCTGTATCCAACATCGAGAAGAAGAAAAGGGAGCCACCCAACACACCTAAAACATTGGGAAAGCCTTCCTGCCATGGAAAGAGAAATCATAGTGTATTATGAAACATCTTAACTTGCTATGACATGGTGAATTTTACAATAGATACAGCTTGTCTTACATCAATAAATATGCTGAGATCCCAAAATACATATACATCAAAGTAAACATTGATATTGATACTGATACCGATGCTCATTAGTTAATTTCAATGCAATTTCAAGAACCTTCAAAAATATATTAATAAACAAACAAAACTATTAATATCGTAAGAAAATTCCTTCTTTTTGGTAAGGTTGGAAAGAATTCATACATAAGAAGTATGTTATCTGCAGAATGTCACATATCCATAGGTGAAACACTTGACAAGTTCTTTTTATGACATTAGTATAACATTTGAATTTATAGTTTATGGCTTATTTATAATCACACGATAAATAATTATCTACTCATTAAGACATATTTGGAGAAAAGAGACAATTCCAAGGAACAATAAAAATGGGCAAAACGAACAAAAACCAGAAAACATATTTAGCCAACTAAATTAGGAAAAAATTATATGGATGAGGAAAGACTATATAATGAGAAAAAAGAATTCTAGCATCACAGGTGAAGGAAGATGTAAGCACAAGATATAGGAACATGCCTTCAGCATTACTTTAATTGCCAACTCAACTTCCCATTCCTGTGACCATCTTTGAGGAGGCTTGTTCTTCAGTTCTCTCTCCCATGTCCAACCCCAAGCATCAGCAATTGTATACATGTCTGATACATCAAATACTTTCCTTTTTCTCAGCTCCTTAAATGCCTCAAATATATCCAAAGGAAACCAATCATCATCATCAGAATCCTGCATCCACATGGGGGGAAAACATCAAATTTCTGAATTTGTAAGAGATGACTTTAGGTTAGGATGCAACACTGACTATTCCAAACCTAATGAAAGAAGAGATCAAATATGGCCTTGTAAATGAACACACCAAACTGATTTAAATTAGTTTAGTATCAAACATGATCAAATTATTTTCATTAACACGTACATTTTATAACATAAAATTAATAATTGGAAGTAAACATAAGTTCAGCCTAGAACATATTGCCTGATTCTTTCTGGCTAATGCAGGTCATCTGAATGTGTTAATTCCATTAAACTAAGAGTCAACCAACCCACTGGATAATCAAGTTGCCCCGACAAATTTTTCAACTGGTTGATATGGGGCTTAGTAGGATTCTAGTCAGCGTAATCCAAAAACTCATGCTTATGATTGGGGCTGCCTGAATTATGTGAGAATATGCATGAGAAGAATAATTTTTGACAAGAAACTGCCATGAGTTTCTCTACAGTCTTCTAGTTTTAATTCAAAAGATACGACTGTTGATATTTCTAAATCTTTTTGGATGAAAGATCCCTTCTTACTCGTATTCAAATTCTCAATGTTTATAACAAACCAAAAAGCAACCCGAGATATTCTAAAAGGCGATTATAGTTCAATCTAATGTACTAATAAGGGACAGGTTCCCTTGATGCATAGTTTTACTTCTAATTTGACACACGGTTTGCAAAACCCAGTGTGGGATAATTATTTTGAGAAACTGATTGTTGGATTAAATATTCTATTTATATACATTACGTATGCCAAAAATCATATTGATCCAACGGTTGGTTTTTCAGAAAACGAACTGTGACAGTTTCACATAGTTTTTTACAAGAAAAAAAAAAAAAACCTATGATATTTTTGGAAAAGTAGCTGTTGGATCAGTGTAATTTTTGGTGTATATGGTGTATATAAATAGAACATCTAATCCAACGGTCAGTTTCTTAAAATACCTATTCCATGCTGGGTTTTACAAACCGTATGTCAAATTAGGAGTAAAAACTGTGGTAAGGGAACTTGACCCAACAAATAAATATGTTGTCATATTCACAAAACTCTTTTAAAAGAATGGAAATCTATTTCCAGAAAACTCATTCAACCAAGTGACCAAACCTCTCAAAATTTTAAAGGCACTTTCTGAAAATACCTGGAACAGCTCGGTGACTTTTGAAGGTATTTTGGCAATCCTCAAGAAGCAGCACTTTTTGAGGGGAAAGATGTGATTCTTCTGATTAGCTTTGACGTGTATTCCCATAGTTTCATATATATATATATATATATATATATATATATATATATATATATATAGCTAGAGTGTGGACCATTTGTTTTTACATCACCATATAGCTAGAGTTTTATGACTTAGTGTTTCAGCTTATGGATATGTGTTGGATTGCTCCTTCACCCTCTTTAGAGATGATGAAGATTAAGATTTAGGTTTTTGGGCATTCTAAGAGAGGAATCATGTTATGGAGATGTGTTGTGTTGGTAATTTTTTGGGTGCTTTGTGTTACACGGTCTTGGGTAGAACTCAACCCCAAAAGCTAGCTCAAGAGGTGGGGGAGACATCACGCTTATATACAGCACATTACTTTCATACCTAGGCAATGTGGGACTTCGTTTCACACCCTCCCTCATGCGCAACATGCTCATTCGGCAGCACCTGCCGCGTGCAGGCCAGGGACACGCACCCTACCCATCCCTTGGCATGCCGACTCTAATACCATGTTACACGGTCTTGGGTAGAACTCAACCCCAAAAGCTAACTCAAGAGGTGAGGGAATCCTCACGCTTATATACAACACATTACTTTCATAACTAGGCGATATGGGACTTCGCTTCACACTTTGGACCAAAAGAAATGCATGAATTTTTTAAGATAGGTTTCTTAATACTAAGGGGTTGTGGGAAAGAGTAGGAATTTAAGGGTGTGCCTTTGTTTGTTATTAGGAGTAATTGGATTTCTATTTGTATATCATGAGTTGGTTGCTTTTTCTTTCTTTCTTTTCCTCCCTTGTCATAAGTAGGACATCTTGCCTCTTTTCTTCATTCTTAGCATAAAGTCATTGCTTATCTAAAAAAAAAATGTAATAATAATTAACTTTTAAACATTTTACCCATTTTATTATTTTTTAAAAAGTTTTCTAATATTCTATGATTTTATTCATTTGGATTGTTTTTAAATTGTCACAGGGTATCGATCAAGGCTGAGATGTATAACCAATATCGACTCGTAACAACATCTGCTGATAGTGTAAACAAAACTGTTATTTTTTAACATGCAGTAGAGTCAATATATGCATCTTAATCAGCTACCTCTGTTTAGCACCTGTCCATGTTGACATGAAACCCTAAGACGTCGCATGATAAAGACTAAACAAAATCAGGTACTTGACTTAGAAAAGGACTGATTTAGAAAGCTTTAAAAGAAAATAATTTGCTGAATTGAAACTAATATGACTTAATGCAGGAGTTTATCAAATGCATAATCTACCAACAAAAGGAAATAAACTATCAGGAGCTATGTACTTTCGTACCTCTACTGATATTCGAGAAATCTTTCTCCTTGATTTTCTAGATGCGGTAGTTGTTTGGTCAGAATCTTTTAACAATTGAACTCCAATCATTTGAAGAGGTTTCACAGCTTCAACTTCCTTGACTTTAACCCTGTCTCCTACTTGGCTTTCAGTTTGTTCCACTTCCTCCTCTTCATCAGCCTCATCATCTTCGGCCTCTTTCACAACATCTTCTACAGCATCAGCATCACCATCACCATCACCATCACCATCACCATCACCATCATCCAAGACATCTGGGAGTTCTGATTTTTCCATGTCAGTATTGCCATGTTCATCATTTAAGCCTTCTCCGAGGAAGCGGCGTTTCCAGAACTCTGTATTTCCTTCCTCCAGCTTGATCCGTGAAATTAATTCATCCAGCTCTTCATCAACCTGACAAATGAATCATATTATAATTCCTGCTGAGACCAAGAAGCAAACTCATTATCTGTAGTATATTAAAGACCATTAAATAGGGACAGAAAGAAAGAGTCCACAAAGAACAAGTAACCTCCTCTTCTTCCTCCTCCAATGGAGGAACCCAAAGAGGCCGACCACGTGAGCGATTTATTCTCCTTGCTTTTTGTACACGCTGGTAGAGCACATTTCTGGTTCCATCAGTTGGCAGACCTTGTGCTTCTAGCTCTTCCTTTAACTCGGATACTATCATCTTACTTGCGGCCTTGGGCTTTAAAGCATTTTGGTCAGGACCCTTGAGAATTTTCTTTAGTCTCTCCTCCACCCTGATATAATCTGATTCAGACGCATCCCTTAAAGCTGCAATTCCTTCATTCCGTAATGTTTTCAAAAGCTTACGATGGTGCATCTTCCAATCCTCAAGACATCTTTGTTTGAAGGAGGTTCCCATAGGGTTTGAATAAATAAATCCAATGGCATCAGGATCTAAAGGAGTTTTCCCTCTTCGAGGCACCCATCTCTTGCGCTCGCCTGTAAGCCCACCCTCTGCAATGTACCTGGTTAATGTGCAGAAGATAGAAACAACCTCAGCAGAATTATTAAGACCCTAACAGTAGACCATCGATAAATCAACATACAACCCCCCCCCCCCCCGGGGTAAACAAAACTGTACGCTTATTCAAGATTTCCAAGTCCGAATATTTATCAGAATTTTCCACAAATCAAGATGGAAAATCATTAAAAGGATTTTTATTTTTATTTTTATTTTTTCCTTTTCTTCCCTTTCGAAGGCATAAAATAGGAAAAGTGGGCAACTTTTAAAGAAAACTTTGCGTGACAATGAATAAGCCGCATGGATTATGTTATTTGCAGAGATATAGTTTTCTTTAGCAAAATGACCATAGGTAGCATGCTAAGTTGGAGTTGTGAAGCGATAATTCAGAATCAAGTGTTTAAAGATAGGCAGGACAAACACTTAATCTATAGATTCTATACAATGTAACTTCAGTAAAACTTGGAGTAATACTGAGAGCAAATGAAAAAAATGGTGATCAAGAGGCACCAAAGAGACACTACCTCTTCTATCTTGGTTTGATTATCCATAAGTAGGAATGGATTCATAAGAATACTTCCCATATAAATGAAGTAAGCTAGATGAAATAAAGGAGTGTTTCCACAGTGTTTTCGAGTTATGACACATACCAACAAAATAGAAGGAACAACTTTATATGATAACTATAACCCTGTCCAAGCTTTATGACACGATTGCAGATTACTGGATACTTTTCAGAAATAATGATGTTGAGATGGATAAGTTGTACGACAAGAATTGAAACAATTGAGAAAAGAAGGTAATCACAAGATGATAAAGGCAAATACCAATTGGGACAAGATTAGAGAATATCAGCTAAGAATGTTTGGCTGTGTTATCAAATACTAGTATTGCACCAATGATGAGTGACATGGTTCATCTTGAAGGTGTTACGCAAAACCATAATTGACAAGGATTAAGGTAGTAAAAGAAAAAGAAAAAACAAAAAAGACATGGTGGCCTACGATTAACATAAGATATGGCTCATGATAATGATCGGATAAACATGATTTGTGTCGCCACTTGCCACATTAAATGGTATGGATAAGGCCATCTTAAGTAGAAGTTTTATTTGGCTTGGAGAGGTAGAGGGTTCTGGTCTAAGATATGGCCCAACCTCGAGCAGTAAGGGTAATTGTTGAGTTCTGTATTTCTCTGGTGATATATATATATTTATTATTATTTTTTTTTTGGCCGGGGGGGAGGGGTTGCTGGACAAACCAAAGACATTTTTTTCCCTTTTCATTAGAGTCCCTTGTCTTTTCTCTAATGACACCCCCTCCCCTGGGGAGGTAAATTTCCAATTGTTTCTGCTGAAAATGTCAAAACATAATTGAAAGTTTGAAAACTTTGAAACCTTCTAAAAAATTTTAACTTGTCACTTCTACATCCCTAGCATTCTACCCGATTAAGCATATCCAACTTTTATACTGTTTTATAATCCTTCATCTAGTTTAGTTGGCATGCTTGATACACATATCATACATAAAGAACAACTTATGCTAAACTCCAAGCTCTGTTCCTATTAGCAAAATCATCCATTAATCCATTAATTTCACTTTGTTAGAATAATTATGTCAAGATAATGAAAATGGTTGGTAACTTTAGTTTTGATTGAAATACGAAAGGAAAAGGAAAACAACTAAATTGCATTTCTGACAGTGCGTAAAGGCCACTGCCATAACCTTTACAGGCGGCTATCTCAAACAGTTTACAATTTACAGCCACAGCGATCATAGGTCAAGTATGGTGCCATAATGGTTGCTATGGCCTCCTACACCCCCATCAACACATGATTATATATTTATATAATCCCACTGTATGCATCCTGTTAGGTAACATCAGTTAAAGGGTTAAACTCAATGTGTGTGACACTACGATAGCAACCTTAACCAGTATTTAAAACACTTATGTGGAGCAGAATAAATATACTACAATTTTTTTTTTTTTTTTTTTATATGCAACATAAATTTTATTAAAGAAAAAGTACAAAAAGAGAGAATTCCTTAAATTTTCGAAATATAAGTTGCGGAGAATTTTATTATGCACAAACTGGGAGAGAAGAGCATTATGTAAACTTGAAGGTACAATGTAAGAAAAAACACATTTTGATTCACAATGCAGTTATTTAAGATTTCAACAAGAGTTTGACCCAAAAAAAATAATAATAAATAAAATGACAATAACTGCTCTTGAGTGTTGACTCATAACAGCAGACAATAAAACACACCTGGCAATATAATCAATCTCGTATCCAAGTTCAGCTTCTTCTTGTAAAGGTTCAATCCACGAGCTAACTAATGTTCTGTATTTTCTGCTCAATATCATGGCTCTTGGTGGAATTGACTGGTTATCTTTGGCCATAGCTTCTAAAGCATCTAACAGCTCAACGATCCTTCCTGATTTCAAACATGATTACCAGCTCAGAATCATTGATTAAGGTCCTAGGAAGAGAAATCCAAAACACAGTTCAAGAATCTAACAAGAAATTACACAAGTCTGCTAGATTACATGAGCAAGTCAATCTGTCTCGTAACAAACCTTAAACTTCTAATCCTTTTCCGTAGTCATAACAAGCATTTTGGACACTTGTTTGGCAGGAGACCTGTGTCCACAGTGTTTGAAACCAGTCTGGACACTTACAAAACAGTTTAATGGTATTTACTTTAAAAGAAAGTTAGTGAAAACCAAGTGTATTATGCCTTTATGCTGCGAAATTTATTATATTATTGTCACTTTCTTCAATGTTTTCCATACAGATTTGTGTGTACACGTGTTCAGTATGGAAAATTCGCACACCAATGCACAATTGTGCTCGTGTATCTAGTGTGCTCGTGTATCTAGAATTTAGAGAGTTATTTTGTCTGGCTTAAATTGAAGGGTTACGAAAGGAAGCATTAAAAATACACAAAAGGAATTGTTATATCTTGTTGAGATTATTATTTTGAATTAGTATGAAACTAAAACCACAAATTGCAAGCCAATTCTACAATCTATATTTAGCCTTTTTGCATGCTTTCTTTTCTTATTGTGAACAGACAGAGCACATCATGTTTGCCGCCTAGTTTAAGCTTGTTCACTAATTTAAACAAGTCAAGCATGAGTTTAGACATGAAGTTCAATTGCGTAACAAGTATAGGTTGAGGACCCCTGAACGGATGATGTGGGTGTTTTGAGATCGTAGTAACTCTATATTGCACTAACTCATGGAAGAAAACGTTAAGAAAATGTTTTCATGTCATGGTATCTTTGTCCTCGTCTCTCCTTTATTGTTTTCCTTTTATTGATAAAAATCAATATAACTAACAACAAAAAGGGGCTAACCTAATGTACATGCAAAGTATATGAGTTAAAGCTAATTACGTGCTAAAGAATCCAAGAAAAAAAGGGAAAAACAAACCCCTAAAAGCCACAGTCAGTAGAACCCACAAGAAATGCAGCCCTATCATCATTTCCTTCAAGTTAATGCTAGGAAGTTCTCCATTATTGAATGCATCCTAGTTCCTCTCCTTTGAAATACATCAGAGAGAGAGAGAGAGAGAGAGAGAGAGAGAGTTTGCTCTCCAAATTGAGAACAGCCAACTAACCAAGAAAAGAGTGAAGGTCAAAGACCACTCTTCTATCACAGAATATTAGGAGAGAAGATGAGGAACCATCTCTGCATCCTTCTTGGACATGTAACATCAGTTTTAGTATCAGAGTGACTATCTTACATAAAAATGTAAAGAAACAAGGCAATGCTACCAAAAGAAAAATTATAACCTAAATAAATATTAGAAAAGGAAAAAGAATATACACACACCTTCTTGACATAAAGCCCGGAGATACAAAGAAAGTGGATCCCCAAAGTTCCCTTCATTATGCAGTACTTTTATTCCACCTTCAAAGTTTTTAAGGGCTCGAAAGTGCCTAATAGCTTCTCGTACTACACAGTACTTGGTAAAGCACTCCACCAACAGCCTGAACATGAAGGTAAAATGTTATAAAGCTCACCAGTTAAACCCAAGATTATCAACCACAACAAGACAGAACTTAGATTCAATAAAAATAATTCCTATGGCGAATGATGTGATAGTGAGTTATGTGTAGAAAAAGATAAAGTGCAAAAATCCATTATTATAAACAATAGATATTATTATTTAAAAAAAAAAAAAAAGTATCCAAAGATATAACACTGTTACCTAATGCAAATAATAAAAGAACTAATATGCTGAATAATATGCTATATTTGACTCCCAAAGGTCACCGAGGGATAAATAGGAGTCACTATAAAAGGCACACTTTAGCTGCATCTCCAGATGAGAACTGTAGGGCAATGGGAGATCATATCCTCCATCCATGTAAAAAATACTCCATAAGCCCCAAGGTATGAACTGTCTACAATAAAGAGAGAAGAAACAGGGGATGCTATTTAAATATAAAATAGTAATTTACATTTTTCTATAATGTTATAGATCAACTATGGCCTTTCTATAATGTAATAGATCAACTATTTTTTAGGTCTAGATTGATTTTAAAATGTTTAATTATTAAACCTCAAAATTCAAAAGACTTATGCCTCACCTCACAAAAGGAAAAATCCCTACCTTACGCCTTCAACTATGAAACACTGATAAACTAAGCAGACTTGCCTGGATTAAAATCTAAAAGGTTAGGCATTTCAAATTTTGTTTGCAAAGTTTAACCTGATTGATCATTTAAGTTTGTCCAAAAGCCCGTTCCTTAACATTCCCTACATTTTAGCAACAAGTCAACAACCTGAGGCAGTTCATTATCGAAAACCCTAGATATTACAAGACTGGCAACAGCAAAAAGCCTACAATATATGAGCACTGTGCATCTATCACAGGAAACAAGTATAACCATATAAAGGAACCAGTTCCCACAGACTATAGAGTAGCATGATTTATGAAATAGAAAAATACAAAGTGAAACTCCAAAGTTTAACTGTTTAACTTACAACAACAAAACAGTAAGGGCCCGTTTGGCAATCCTGCAGTTTGGCTCAGAACTGATTTCAGCTATTTAGTTTACGCCTGCCCATGTTATACTTGAATGGTTTTCATTTTACAGTTGTTTGTCTAGAATTGGGTTCTGACTGGGTTTTTATTTTGATATTGTTTGGTTCTAAATACCAAACAAAGAATAACAAGATTCAGAATCCAAAAAAAAAAAAATTTGACAAAATCCATGGATAGGTGGAAGAATAGAAAGAATCCATGGCACGAAAATATGAAGCATGAGTTCAGATTAACAGTAGCATCTAGAAACAAAAAATGAAAAAAAAAAAAAAAAAAAGAATCAAAATTGGAAAAAACGAAAAAAATCTGAAAACAAACACAAGGAAAAAAAATCCTAGAAAATTTTAGTTCAAGAAAGAAAGCTTCTCCAGCCATATAACCATGGCTTTTTAGCTTTAAACTTTTGTGTTGTTCTTCAATGGTGAACAATGGAGGAGTATACAAACCCATAACAAGAAGACGAGATTGAGCTAAGTTAGGAGTTATCCATTGGTCAAACCTTAAGAAAATCAAAGAAATCAAAGCTAGCTGGTTGAGAAGGAACGATGCATTAATTCCATGGATCTGATCGAAAATATTTTCAAGATCTTTTATATCTCCAAATCATATTCTAGGTAGGTGTTGAAATGGTATTATTTAGATCTGCAGAAAAAGTAACATAGATTCAGAGGACTAGAGGCCAGAGAGAGAGAGAGAGAGAGAGGTGAGGTAGCTTGAAGAAAGGGGGTTGCAGAAGAAAGAGAGGATGCGGTTTTCAAGAAACAAAAAAGACACTTCGTATCTAGTTTTTTTGAAAACCAGCTCTTTCTTGGAGCAACACTAACCGGCTTTTTCCCCCAAAATGAAACAAATAAAAACCAATTATTTCACTTACCAAACACCTTTTTAGAAAATTGGACCCGCTATGTGTCCGGTAGAACCGGTACTAGCGGTTCCCAAACAGCCCCTAAATTTCAATAACTAAAACAAACTTGTTTGAATAAGTTGAAAGTGATAGAAGAAATTTCTGCTTACGCATAGGTTTTCACATTGGGTTGCAAACGTTTGTGGTCTTCAACCATCATACCAAGTAATTCGGCAACATCTTGCACCCTGCATGTCATTTACAAACTCCAAGATAAATAAAAAAGAAGATAACCAATCACAAAATCAAGAGACGGTATTTAGGGATTTAATAAGCATAATATAGTAGGCAAACAATGTTCAAAGGAAAAATGCTACAACTCCCAAATTAAGCACTTGCATGGGAAATTTATTTCTACAAGTCGGATAAAATTTCAGTCAGGCATGGATATGGAATTCAAAGGGAGTCTGTCTTTGTAAGAGTACCCTATGCATGAAATCAAAGGATGGCCCCTTAAATTACAAATGACTAGATTTTGTTGAATCCTATGGAAAGCCAAGTATATTTATTGTGCAACATCATCTCCAACTATAGAAAGTGATCTGTCAAAAGCAAATAGAAATTATATTCGATTGATTTTAAGGGCCTCACTCCTGGTTCGTATTCTTAGAATGGTGTGGGTGATTTACATAAGGTTGTCAGTCATAGTAAAGATCTTAGTATTCTGGGAAGTCAGATGAACAGAGAATCCAAATAATGGGCAACAATCAAAAGAAGAAAACCAAGAAAAGACAATCTGTAGAATGGTGTTCCAGAAGCTGAAGGCAGAGCGATTTAAGAATTCATTAGCTGACTGAACGATCAAAATTCAACTTGGGTGGACATAAGGGTGACTCAGAAATGAAAACAATACAAGTTTTGAATTTAAAAAAGGATGATCTCCAATGAAGAAGGGGCAAGTCAATGACTTATTTAGTGGATCGAAGGATCAGGATGCAACAGATGGCATCTTTATTTTTATTTTCTTGGCAGGGTTACATGGAGCCCTTTTAAAGGGGGTACATAAGGATTTACAATGTAGAGGCAAGGATGTTTCAGAAAGGTTTAGACTGCCATAGCATTCTTTTGTATGCTCAGCGGCAAGTACTGTTTGTATGGTACGTTAATCGGGATGTGTAGGCCAGTTGTTAAACCTGGGTGTGGTGTTAGCTTGATAACATCAGGAGTGTGTACTCCGCCTTTCCAACTGGGTATCAACAATTGCCTGCAAAGTGATCATTGTTTCCAGGTTTTAATATATAAAGTGTAGGAATGTTAAAAATAAGCTAACGACATGTATATACCGTTTTTGCAACCTTGCATTATTTAACGTTTCCTATTCTTGTGGACCACTAAAAATTATGGGCCTCAATAATGATCTCGAGGAAGCTGAACTAATAATCAGCGAAGATGGATGCTCTATAGGATGGAGTTTCCTGAGCTTTTTGCAATTGCAATGAACAAAGAAGTGTGGTTGATTGATTGTGTAACTTGGGTTGGTGAGATGGTGTCCTAGAACATTCCGTCTGGGAGAAACTTCCACCATTGGGAGTTAGAAGGGGTGATGGCTTTCTTTGAGAAGCTCTACTCAGTGAAGATGGATAGATGAATGGGTGAAACTATTGTGTGCATGTGTGAGAAAAGTAGTTTCTTCTCGGTAAAGTCTTATTTTATAGTGCTTACACAGGAGGAGTAGTCTAGGTTCCTACCTCCAGACTGTGGGTACCATTTGTCCCTTCTAAAGTGGTGTTATTCACTTGGAAGCTATATGAGACAAATGTTTGACCATGGATCACCTCAATAAGAGGACTTCTGTGTTGCTGAATTGATGTACTATATATAAACAGGATGCGGAGTCAGTCGATCATCTTCTAATCCATTGTAGAGTGGCACATGATTTACAGGGGTCCTGCTTTGCTACTTTTGGTGTCAACAAGGTTATGCCAAATTCAATGCTTTATATGATGGAAGGGTGGTGTAATAGTAATCACAAGAGAGAGTCGCTCACAGTCTAAAGAGTGGTGTCCTGTGCTGTTGTCTCGACTATCTAGAAGAAAAGAAACAGAAGATTTTTTTATGGAGTTGAGCTTCCTTTGGACACTCTTAGAAGGAGAGTAGTCAGTAACTCATTAGTCTTTTTGTGTAGAAAGGCCCAATAGTTTTTGTTGACTAATGCTCAGTCCACAATTTTGCTGAATCCCTAATGCTATAATTGGTTTTGCTTTTGATTTTTAGTTGGGGTTTCTTTTTAGGCCATTAAGGATTGCATACGTCAGGTGTACAGCGGCACTTGAGCCCTTTACTTTGATTTAATGAAAAGGGTAAATTACAGTTTGACCCCTTAAATTATCACCGATTTACACTCTGCACCCCTATAGTTTTAATTTGAACACATTGACCCACAATAGTTTTGATTTGTGGCACTTTCACCCTCATGTCGATTAACCATTTGATTCTTTGACTGAAAAATAGTGTTAGGCTTGTTATTTTTACATGCAATATTTATCCTAAATTGATAATGTATTTACAAGCATATCGATAAAGTTTCATGATTTTCCCTGCTATAAAGTAAATAAAATTCACAATACATAAAATATATAAAATATATAGAGAAAAATCATGAAACTTCATTAGTACGCTTGTAGATGCATTGACAGTCTATAATAAATACTGCATGCAAAAATAACAAGCCTTACACCATTTTTCAATTAAATAACCAATAGCTAACTGATATAAGGGTGAAAATTGTCACAAATCAAAACTATAGGGGTCAATGTGTCCGAATTAAAATTACAGGAGCGCAAAATGTAAATTGGTGATAGTTGAGGGGGTCAAACTGTAATTTTCCCTAATGAAAGGGGGAATATACACTTCTAACTTATCGAAAAAAAAAATCAATACACCATTGTTTATGTGAGCTGTACATAGTATTTGGCTATATTTTAGTTTCCATAATTATTAGTTTCCATGTATTAAGAGTTTCCATGTTTCTTAGTTTCCATAGTTTATTAGTTTCCTTTTTTTCTTAGGTTGCTATATTTTGTAGAATTGACTTTCCATTATTTTGTAATAGCTTCTCTATAAATTCTAGGTTTGTAATCTTATTGAATATACTTTTGAATAAGAGATTGTTCTTTTCTCTTGAAGATAGTTTTCATGGTATCAGAGCCCTAAGGCTATTGCTTCTTCTCTCTCTCTCTTTGCTGCCATCTTCTTTCTCTCTTTGCTGCTGTTTTTCCCCCGCTGCTACAGTACCGCCGCCGCTACAGTACCCCGCCGCTACAGTGCCGCCGCCGCTACAGTACCACCGCCGCTACAGTACCCCGCTGCTACAGTACCCGTCTATTTCCATTGGTTAAGCATGGCCGACGAGAAAATTCAAGCCATTAGTATCCGTTTGAATGAGACTAACTACTCCTATTGGGCCAATGTTATGGAAAATTTTCTTCTTGGTCGTGGACGGTGGGGGTACATTGACAAGACTAGTCCAAAACCTATGGATCCTAAAGTTGATGGATATGTTTTGAATCTCGCCAAATGGAAGATGGAAAATGCTCAGGTTCTTACTTGGCTTCACAATTCGGTGGAACCAAGTATTGGTCAAAATTTTTCGAAGTTTGATTCTGCTCATTTGGTTTGGGAATATCTTCGCGACCTCTATCTGGAATCCAATTATGTTCGAGAATATGAAATAGAAGGTCATATTCGGACTGCCAAACAGGGTGCGAAATCGATTCAAGCATTCTACACTGAGATGACTAACTATTGGGATCAGTTGGCCCTCATGGATCCGTCTGACTTGCTAAGTCTGGATAGCTATATCGAAAAGAGGGATCGTCAGCGCCTCACTCAATTCTTGATGGCTCTTCGGGAACAGTTTGAACCCCTTCGAGGGGCTATTATGCACCGGGTACCTCTCCCTTCTCTTACTGCAACAGTTCGAGAGCTCATTGCTGAGGAGACTCGTCTCAAGTTGTGTCAACCTAGTTCTTCAGATGCTTCTGTGTTTGTTGCTGCTTCACGAGCACCGTTACTTCCTACACCACCTGGTCCTATCATCAAGGTCACTGGCAAACCAAAACCTCGAGTGGCTACTGATGAATGCAGTTTTTGTCACCAAAAAGGGCATTGGAAACATGCTTGCCCTAAACTAGTTGCTCCGCGCCCATCTCAATTTCAGTCACGCCCTCGAGCTGCTCTTGCTGCTCCACCCATTGTTAGCCCTACACCATCCATGTTTGACCAATTTCAGGATTGGCTCGCATCTCAAACTCAGTCACAAGCTTCTGCTATGTCCACTCTGCACTCAGGTTTGAGTAATTTTGATTCTTCAGGTATTTCTTCCACCACTTGGATATTTGATTCTGGTGCCTCTCATCATATGACTCCAAACCCATCTCTTCTTAAAAATTGTGTCCCTCCATCTTCTCCTATTACCATAGCCACTGCAAATGGATCTCACATGAATGTTAAATATATAGGCTCTGTCCTTCCTTCCTCTAGCTCCCCTCTCTCTATTCCTAATGTGTTTCTTGTTCCTGAATTGTCTGTTAGTTTGCTTTCTATAAGTCAGTTATCTGATTCTGGTTTTGATATTATTTTTTCTTCTTTGACTTGTGTTGTGCAGGATCGGGTATCCAAGAAGCAGATTGGGACAGGGCATAGAAATGGTGAATTATATGTGGTGGATTCTCTTCAGATTCCCGAGTCCAGTTTTTCTTCTGCTTTATCTTCTTTTTCTCTTACCAATAAGTCCTCTCCTTTTTATCTATGGCATGCTCGGTTAGGCCATGTGTCTAGTGCTCGTTTAGAAAGTCTTGTTAAGTCTGGTCATTTAGGCAAAGTCCCCATTGATGATATTCATGATTGTAGTGAATGTAAACTTGCAAAAATGAAGGCTTTGCCATTTAATAAAAGTATGTCAATTTCTGATTCACCATTTGCTCTTGTTCATACTGATGTGTGGGGTCCTTCCCCAGTTACTACTAAGGGTGGTTCCTCTTATTATGTTTCCTTTATTGATGATTATAGTAAGTTCTGTTGGGTTTATCTCATGTCTCATAAATCTGATTTCTTTCGCATTTTCAGAGAATTTCACTCTATGATTCAAACCCAATTTTCCAAGACTATTAAAGTTCTTCGTTCTGACTTGGGGGGTGAATATTTTTTAACAGAATTTACTACTTTTCTTCTTAACATGGGCATTTCTCATCAGTCTTCTTGTGCTGATACTCCTGCACAAAATGGTGTTGCTGAGCGGAAACATCACCACATTCTTGACACCGCTCGTTCTCTTCTTATTTCTTCTTCTGTTCCCTCTGTCTTCTGGGGTGAAGCTGTTCTCACTGCTGTCTATCTTATAAATCGTATACCTACTCCTCTTCTTTCTGGTTTGTCTCCCTATGAAAAACTCTTTTGTCAACCTCCAAATTATTCTCTTCTTCGGGTATTTGGATGTACTTGTTTTGTTCTTCTTCCTAAACGAGCTCGTACTAAACTTAGTGCTCGTTCTGTCTTATGTGTCTTCTTAGGCTATAGTTCCTCTCAGAAAGGTTTCCGTTGCTATGATCCCCTTTCTAAAAAATTGTATGTCTCTCGTCATGTTGCCTTTTTTGAACGTGTTCCTTTCTTTTCTATTCCTCCTCGTATAGTTCCTATTAGTAAAGATGATCTTGTCTCTATTGATCCCTTTCCTTCCTCTGTTCCTCCAGATGAGTATATCTCTGATTTGGATTCTTCTACTGTTCCTCCCGTTTCGTCTAATGCTTCTCATTCTGACTTTCCTTCTTTTCCCATAGTTTATTCTCGCCGGACTTCTTCTCCTCCTCTCTCGCTCGACGCCCTTTCTGATGTTCTACCAACTGCTGACTTGGATACTGATGATCCGCCAACACGCCGGTCCTCTCGCCTTCGTCGCCCTCCTGTAAGACTTGGATTTTCTAATACTTGTTATTCTCTCTCTTTTCGGAGTTTTCTCACTTCTGTACATTCTTATTTTGAGCCTCGGTCCTATAAGGAAGCTTGTTCTGATCCTAATTGGATTGATGCTATGCAAACTGAATTGGATGCTTTACATAAGACTGGTACTTGGGATTTGGTTCCGTTACCTGCAGATAAGAATCTTGTTGGATGTAAATGGGTGTATAAGGTCAAGACCAATTCTGATGGCTCTTTAGAGAGATACAAAGCGCGGTTAGTTGCCAAAGGTTTTTCTCAAGAGTATGGTGTTGACTATGAGGAAACATTTGCCCCTGTTGCCAAGATGACTACTGTTCGTACTCTGATTTCTGTGGCAGCTGTTCGTCATTGGCCTCTTTTTCAGCTTGATGTGAAAAATGCTTTTCTTAATGGATTTTTGTCCGAGGAAGTGTATATGCGTCCTCCCCCTGGTCTTCCTCATGCATCGGGACTGGTGTGTCGTCTTCGTCGAGCTCTATATGGTCTCAAGCAGTCTCCACGTGCTTGGTACGATCGTTTTCAGACCACTATCTCTCAAATCGGCTTCACTCCGAGTACTTATGATTCTGCCTTATTTATTCGCCATACTTCTACTGGTTTGGTTGTTATTCTTCTGTATGTGGATGATATGATCATTACTGGTTCTGATATTTCTGCTATCGATGAGGTTAAACGTCATCTTTTTGCTGAATTTGAGATGAAAGACTTAGGACCCCTTCGTTATTTTTTGGGCATTGAAGTTGCATCCTCTCCTTCTGGTTATTTGCTCTCTCAGGCTAAGTATGCTAATGAGTTGATTCATCGGGCTCAATTGACTGATTCTAAGTTTGTGGATACTCCTATGGAGTTGAATGCCAAATTTTCTACTTCTGATGGTGTGCTTTTGGATGATCCTACCCCTTATAGGGAGCTTGTTGGTAGTTTAGTCTACCTCACTGTGACTCGACTTGACATTGCTTATGCTGTACATATTCTCAGTCAGTTTGTTTCTGCTCCTCGTTCTATTCATTGGGGTGCTCTAATGCGTGTTCTTCGTTATATCCGTGGCACTATCTTTCAGAGTTTGCACTTATCGTCTACTTCTACACTTGAGTTGAGCGCTTATGCTGATTCTGATTGGGCTGGTGATGTTAATGATCGCAAATCCACTTCTGGCTTCTGTGTCTTTCTCGGTGATTCTCTTATCTCCTGGAAGAGCAAGAAGCAGACTGTGGTTGCTCGTTCTACTGCCGAGGCTGAATATCGTGCTATGGCTCAGGTCACCGCTGAGGTGATATGGCTTCGATGGTTGCTTTCTGACTTGGGTGTCTCTGTCTCTCCTTCTACACCTCTCTATTGTGATAGCCAAAGTGCCATTCAGATTGCTCACAACACAGTCTTTCATGAGCGTACCAAACATATTGAAATCGACTGTCATTTTATCCGTCAGCATGTTCAAGCTGGGACTATTAAACTTTTTCATGTCTCCTCCGCTCTCCAGCTGGCCGATTTCTTTACTAAGACTCACACATCTGCTCGGTTTCGTTTCTTACTTGACAAACTCT
>JAESVK010000154.1:634086-654086 GCA_017140935.1 Hamamelis virginiana | reverse complement strand
CAGAGGTAATTTTACTAATAGACAACAGATTGCAAGACAAATTCGGAACATGGAGCACATCATGGAGGGTTAACAACGAAGTGAGTTTGATAGTTCCTATCCCGGCAATTACCGAGAGTGAACCATCTGCAATTTTGACCCTTTTATTGCCTGCACACGGACTATAGGATGAGAACAATTTTGAGCAACCAGTCATATGATCGGTTGCACCAGAATCAATTATCCAAGAATGAACAGAGTTAGGATTAACACCTAAAAATGCAGTAGCAAGAGAGTTACCCTTCTGTACCAAAGAACAAGGCGGAGTTAAGGACATTTTTGGAGATTGAGACAATTTGTACAGGTGCTCTAATTGTTCCTTGGTAAAAGGAACTGCATCCGAGTTAGTAGGAAGCTCCTGAGTATCTTCAGCAGTGGCTTGGTAAGCACGACCATCACGTTTGGATTTTGGCTTCCAATTAGCTGGTTTACCATGAAGCTTCCAACAAGTCTCCTTCGTATGCCACGGTTTTTTTGCAATGCTCGCACCAAGGTTTCTTACGCCCGTCGTTATCAGAATCAACACCTCTTAACACAAGAGCAGAGGTCTCATGTTCCAGGTTGAAACTAGGTTCGGTGTTGCGCAACATGATTTTTCTCTTGGACTCCTCTCGCCTAACTTCAGAAAAAACTTCCCGAATAGAGGGCGATGGCTTTCTGCCAAGAATGCGGCCTCGGACCTCGTCTAAACTCCGATTAAGGCCGGCTAAAAACATGTAAACCCTGCGTTTTCCTCTCTCTTCTTGTGGCGAGTGTAGTCATTCGAATTCTCCCAAACATCATCATAACACTGATCAAGTTCCTGCCATAACGTTACCAATTCATTGTAATAAGTGGTAACATCGCGATCATTTTGCTTGGATTTCCAAAGTTGAGTTTTCAACTCAAAAAATCTGAGAAGAATTCTCCAGATCCGAATAAAGATCTCGAACGGCTTCCCAGACATCTTGTGCAGTGGGAAGAAATAGATGGGGTTTTCCAATGGCAGGTTCCATGGAATTGATGAGCCAAGCAATAACAAGAGAATTTTCGGACTGCCATTTTTTCAGATTAGGATCACCAGCAGCAGGTTTCAATATTTCACCAGTCAAATGCCCAATTTTGCCTCTGCCATCGATCGCCAATTTTACAGACTGAGCCCACTCGAGATAGTTGTGCCCATTGAGTTTTGTACCCATGAGATAAATGGAGGAATCCTAGGAATAGTACTTTGCAGACACAGGCGTGGGAGGAATAGTGGAATTGGGCGGAATAGTTTCGGAAGTACTGGAAGAGCCGGAAGAGGCGGTAGAATTTCTTTGGGCGCCGGTCATCGCCGACTTATACGACATCATCCGAAAAAAGAAGAAAATAGAAAAAGAGCACGAGGCTCTAATACCATGAAGGTTTTTGAGAAGAAAAAATAATCATTTTTATTATTTCAAGAGAGACGATTACATGATTATATAGTAGAGGAAGGCCACCAAATTAGGAAGGCCACAAAATCAGCAAATCAAATAATTTGACTTTCCTAATTTAATCAAATCAAATCAAATCAAATTAAATCATTTGACTTTCCTAATTTATTTCCTAGAAATCCGACATATATATATATATAAGTCAAATGAAATACTAATAATCTTTTTTAAAAAATAAAAAATAAAAGAAAAGGAATAGGAGTGCAGGATAGATATAACAAAATTTTGCAACTATATGTGAGTTGAAGAACTAGGAAAGGAAAACACTACCAGGCTGGAAAAGGTAATTTAAAATTTTCTGTAGGGGGTTGATTACCAATCAAATTATATTATCTTGAGAAAAATTACCAAAAAGCACCTCTGCTGTGCCACCTGACTTGAAAGAGGCACAGAACTAGTCCCCAGGCATTCGGCCTGATTAGAAGTTCCAGCCTTAAGCAAGGCAAGGCACTCTTGGTTTGCCTCACTGCGCTTGTGTCTTTTTTGAAGCTATGCATGCCTTCAATTACGCTATATGGTTATACACTACAGTAAAGAAAATCACATACTCCTAATTTAGTTTAATAAAATATTAATGCTGCCCCCAATATTCATGAAATTAGAATGACTGTTCTACAACTTAAAACTGCAGAATCACAAGCAATATAAATGAATCACATGGAATTATAAAAGAAGCATTAGCACAAACAAGAAAAAAAAAAGTGCAGACCTTCTCCATATTCCATATTCTCAAATGTTGAGAAAGCTATTTCTGGTATTCCGCAAGTAGCCTACATGTAGGGTGAAAAAATTATCAATCAGGTGTGATCTGTGAATCCTATAGTGAAAATAGCTGCGTCAAATTCATAAAAGAGCTAGCCGCAAACAGACTTTGAAAGAAAAAGGTTAGTGCTTTAAATTGTATGTAGCTACTAGACCACTACCAGTCTCCTAGCGTGGCTCTCATGAACTTGCAGGGTGAACCCAGAATATGCAGTCCATCAACTATGGGGATTCTTTTCATAGGATTATTTTTGAACTGCCTAGTGTTTCCAATAATGGTCTTGGAGAATCCTATTATCACATTCTTGAGTTTGTTGCAATTGTGTCCTAAAGAGCAGGACATATTAGATGCATCATCAAGATCTCCATTCAAACCCTACAGTTGGTATAATCAATGTAAATGAGCTAAAACTTCAGCGATTTACAACTATCCACATTGCTTACAAAGTGCATTTACTATTAACACCAGTGAACCACAGAATCCTCACTTTATTTGAAAGCATAAGGAAAGTCCATATAAGATGCGGGAAACCATAAACAAATTAAATGGACTTACCTGCACACTAAGAAGACAATTGAAATGAAAAGTGGTTGCCATCCGCCCAGCTGCCTCCATTTCATAGGCAATAGTTAAGGCATTAGAATGATCCCCAACTTTACAGTCTTCCTTAATCAAAAGATCATAGAGCTCATCAGTAGCTCTCAGCCCACCTTTGGCACCCTTCAGGAACACATTATTAGCATCTTCTAGATGATTGTTCCTAACAAGCTCCTCTGAACACAAAAGGCTGACCAACTCAGATAAAAGACTCCAAACAATCACACGTGTGCATGCACACACATATATTAGAAGGAAATAGATTACATGCAACTTAAAGCATTAGGCAGAGTCCACGAAACATCGTACCAACAAAAACTAGCCAAGCTTGGCGGATGTCAAAATTTAACTTTTCCATCGCCGCAAGGATTTCTAAGCCTCGTGTAGCGTGTCCCATAGAACCAAACAAACGAATCAATGCGACAAAAGTTTCGTGCAGGGGACGAAGACCTGCACTCAACTCCCTTCTCAATGATTGCATCTGCATTTATATAACAATTCAACGGAATGAGTGAGGCGGGTGTGGTCTGAGTTGTGTCTACCAACATCAAACGAATATTGGCACCAAAGTCCATCCCAAAGGTTCCAAGCAAACATGGGGGATGTGGTTCTAACTAGTGAACAAAATTAAATGAATAGTAGAGAAAAGATGAGAGAAACTTAATGGGGTTTAAAAAGGGATGAGATTGATAGGTTACAAGGTCTCCAGCAACTTCTTCTCAAACTATGATGTATATATATATATACACACACACACGCAGAGAGAGAGAGAGAGAGAGAGAGAGAGATAACAGAGCAGGAGCAATAACCTGATCCTGATTCAGAGGACCAAATAGGGTTTTCATGATGTTTGTCTAGTGGCTGCAACTGATGGAAAAGCCATCGTTAACCAAGCACAGGGCACACCAACTGAGACATAAAGTAGACTAGTTAATTATGGTATTATGTATTTTTTGTTCCAAGGAGACAAAATTATATTGTAAAAAAAAAAAAAAAATTATTCAACTGAAGCAATTTAGAACTTAATTAAAGTCATGTATTAGTGTGTCAAAATTCAAATTAGGTTCCTTTAGCTGCAACTCAAACCATTTCCTTTGAAGAAAATGTCACAACAGCTGACAGATCCACCTTTTGGTCCTATGCAGGTGTGCCCTGTACTTGTTTGACAATGGAAAGTATCATTAATCGTGGGTACCGCAGAAGAAACATGAAAAACACATTCGGCCCTCTACACCGAGATAAGGTAATTGTTCATGCTTTGTTGAGTAGAATTTATATCCTTTGGAGTTTCTGAAGACCTCTGCACCTTTTACTCTAATACCCCTTTAACCCCATAGAGTTCCATCCACACCCCACCACCTTGAAAACCACAACCAGTCTTGACTTTATTGTAATATTTTAGCAGTAGACATGTTCAATTGGTTCATAATATATTCAAACATGAGTGCAAACTTAACATATTCAAACAGGTGTGTAAGAGCTCGACACTGACTTGATCTAATGAAATATAAGTGACATTTCATGAGTTGACAAGCTTCACAGACACACGTTTGCCCTTTATTCACACTACTAGTAGTTAATTAATCTGTTAAAAAATGAAGAATTTAATCAAGAAATATGAACATGGTTTTTCAAAAGAAGATAAAATAATTACAAACCACCTCACAAAATTGTTGCTTGATTTGAAGATGTTTCCTAGAGAAAGTAGTCTCTTTAGAATTGTTTAAGAACTACCCCCTGAAATATTTAACTATGTACTCTGTCAAAATCACAGTGATTAGAAATGAAATTTCCAACAAACAAGTCCTAAAGGCTGTGTTTGTTTCTGAGATGATTTCACGTCACCCAAAAGGACGAAAAAAAAAGCCACTAACAAGATTGATGATCAACAAGTTGCAGTGCAATTGGCATACAGAAGGTGTCCGAAGTGAGCAAGGTCTAAGAGGTTTGGAGGTTAAACCAGCTGAGCAAGATTAGGCTTACATATGCTTGTCGTCATTGAATGGTTCCGTCTTCTGCTTAAGATTTGCTCTCTGGGTAGTGGACTAAGTCTAGGCATAAGTTCAAAAAAGGGGTTTTAAAAGGTGCACCCCATGCTAATTTATGGTGTTATGAAAGGAAAGGAACAAAAGAATTTTCAACAATGTTGAGATTCCTTTAAGTAATCTTAAGCATTTGTTTTAGAGATTCCTTTAAGTGATCTTTAGCATTTGTCGGCTAAAACACATTTTTTGGAATTGTACATATGATTGGGAGATGGGGCATACTATTTTACAGTTTCTTGATCTTTTAAGCTCCAACTAGGGGCTATGTTTTATTTTATTTTATTTTCTTTCAGTTGTGCTTGTATATGACTCATGTACATGGGCTTTTGCCTTTTTGCGAATACAATTACCTTCACATGTGTATATATATATACATATATATATGTAAACCCTAGGTCACAGATTTTCTGCCAGAAAACAATTTCAATAACAAAGACTAATGTTCTGTTTGATTGCTAAATATATGTAGCAAAAGAAACGAAACTAAAATTTTGGGTCAGAGATTTTTTATCATTTGGGAGCATGGAAAACAGAGATCTCCACTCATCTGAAAGGTTAGCACTACATAACTAATTGGCCTAGATGAGATGAGTTTTTCAAATTTAAGGAATAAATAAATAATGATTCAAACTTTAAATTTCTTTTCTTTCCCTACACTTTCTCAGCACCCAAACAAAGTAAAAATGCAATTGCAATCCACACCAGAACTGCAACATTGCATGTGATTAAATACAAATCATACGTAAACGGAAAAATTATAGAAGGAAAGAAAGAAGAAAAGAGAGAGATAATCAACTGCACGAAATTACACACAAAGAACTACAAAAAAACATAACTTACCAAATCTCTCTCTCTCTCTCTCTCACACACACAGAGAGGGAAGCCAATGGCATGAAATTAAACACGAATCAATGCAGAATTTACAAATGTGTGTGTATCTCTCTCTCTATCTCTCTCTTTCTCTCACACACACACAGAGGGAAGCCAATGGCATGAAATTAAATACGAATCAATGCAGAAATTACAAATGTGTGTGTATATATATATATAGAGAGAGAGAGTACCGCGCCCTCGTGATCGCCGTTGAGCGCATGAGAGACAACAAGTCCATGAAAAGACCTGGGACCGGGGCTCAACCCGGCGGCAATCATGTCGTAAATGACTTCAGAAACTCCGGCAACATCGCGGCTCCTCGCGCGCTCCATTAATTCCTCCATGAACGTCAGTCTCAACCCCTTCTCAGCGACCGACACCAAACCTGTTTCATCATCCTTTGGCTGCTTCCTCCTCCGCCTCGTTCTCTTCTCCGGCGCCGATATTGCCGATGAAACGACGGCGTTTCGAGAGCAAGGAAAGCGGGAGTGCGTACGGTAAGGTAGTTTGAAGGGGAAGTGGGCGTAGGTTAAGAGGTTCGCCATTGTTGAAAGAATTGAAGAGTGGATAAGACTGGGGAGAAGAGGGGTTTAAGGATTTGAAGAAGAGAGGGAGGAGAGGTGGTTCTCAAGTACGGGCAAGTCCATCCTCTTACCATGAACTCTCGTGGGCTCTCTCGTATGTTCATTGGATAAAGAAGGGCATATGAAATTACGAATCTTTACATATAACATTTAGGTCTTGTTTGGATTAGTATATTATTAAAAATTATTTACTTAAAGAACCATCTTCTCGTATATCTTTTTAAAATTTCGTCCAAACAAAATGTTAAGAAGATTAGTCTTGATCAGCCATCCTATCACCCTCTCGAGTCATTTAAAAATAATTATCACCCCATCTCAGCTCCTTAATCAAGTAAAGCATTTTGAGTTCTAAAAGTGATTCTAGGCAAAACAATCCAAACGGGATCGGCTAATAAAATAGAATTTCACAGTTAGCATGGGAAGCGAGAAGCTCTCTTTGAAATTTTAAATTACTATATTGTATGAAGGAAGAAAATTTTATTCTCACATTTTTCATATCCATGCTTAATTTTCTTTCCTTCAATGTTTTCTCCCCTTTAATTTTCTTTTTGGATTTATGGATGCTAGCTCCATTATTTGTGTTTAGTCAACAAGAAACTTGAGAATCATAAAGTAATCAAAAGGGAGCAAGGAAAACATATGCATAGTTATATTATATTAAGCTATGTAACCTCATACTCTAATTGAGTATGGGTAACTTGCACAAAACAGAAACATAGAACAAACATAGAACTCATGATACATTTATCATAGATATATGATCACAGTCCTATGAAAACATGCATAGTTATATTATATTAAACTATATAACCTCATACTCCTATTGAATATGGGTAGCTTGTTCATAAGAGAAACATAGAGCAAACATAGAACTCACGATACAATTATCATAGATAGGATCATAGTCCTATATATATTTTCAATAGTTCTTGTTGAGCTCCTGGAGAAGAGGGGCAATCTTATCAGCAGTCAAGGGTTTCACATAGCAATCGTCCAAGCCTGCTCCCATGAATGCTTGCTTTTCTGAGTCCAAATCGCGAGAAGTTACCCCCACAATCATGCTTTTGACACCCATCGCTCGCAGCTCTTTTGTTGCCTATAATACAATAGTAATTTGAAAAAACATGAGTTTGGGTCATAATTAAACTAATAATGGTCGATCAATTTTTATTTATAGTTTAATGTTTACTCAAATCTACAATTCCTGTTGTTAGTTATTGTATTTTACCTTATGTAAGGAAGTCAATATTTGTGTTGAAAAATTTACCTCAATCCCATTCATGATAGGCATTTCCAGGTCCATAAAAATGAGATTAAAGAATGACCCAGAATGAAATAGATCAACAGCTTCCTTTCCATTTTCAACCACTTGAGTTTCAAATCCCAACTTGGTCAAGAGCGCCTTATGGATTCTTCGAACAATAGGATCATCATCAACGATGAGTGAAGTGAACTTTTTCCCCGTAGATGAACCAGTCCCAAAAACCATTTTTGTATGTTTCATTTCTGAATGAAACACAAAAAGATTAGGGTCTTTTTTCCCTCTCATAAAGTTAAAATAATTATCAACACTATATTTCAAAACAACCCATCCATAATATGATTCGAAGCTAAATTGATGCTTAAAATGCAAGAATGTGGTTCAAGTATGGTTAACGTACATGGAGTGAGACACATTGTTATTGGGTTTATATGTAGGATTCAATTATAGCTAATACTAATTAATTTTCTTGATGTAACACTAGCTTGAATTATTGTATAAATGTTTAGTAATCAATCTGCTTCCAATATAGGATTAATTAGTAGATACCCATGTAATGATTCAAAGTACATGAAAGTGTAACAAAATTAGCTAGGATGAGGGTGAGGCTTATAGAAAAAGGTACAAGAATGCCTTTTTAGGCCTAGTAATACAATGGATAGTAACAAGCTTGCAATGTAGATATGTATGAAAGAAACACTTAATTTTACTTTAAAAAAAAAATAAACTAATTTTTAATTAAATAGTTATTTAAAGCAATAATCTTATACATACCACTTGGTTAAATTAGCAATTGTTCTAATAAAATTTATTATGCATATGAACTTGGAGAAACATTTTCAACTACACTTGTTAAGAAAGGATATGTTTGATTAGCTTGTGTCTTTGAAACATGAACATGTTAAAGAAAAAATTATCACCTCTCTCTATATAGAATGCATATAAATCAACTTGGCTTTATCATGACTAGTGACGTAAAACCCTCTTAATAAAGTTAAAATTAACAATTATTATTGTTCATTAGTAAACTAAAGAAAAGGAATTCTAACTATTACATATCTAGTGGAACAAATGCTGACAATCGGTATAAGAGTAAACTAGGGTTTGAAATACCTCTCTAGTAATGAAAGTCGACCTGAAATGCTTGAGAAAGGTTGGACAGATTGGAATGAAGAGTTCAAAGAAATATGAAGTTCTTCGTAGTGAAGCCGGTTTCCACAATTAGGGTTTAAATAGCATCGGAAATTAATTACCCTTAGTATACATTGAAGAAGGTGTGATCTTGGAAAGATTTAAAGTAAAATAAAAAGTAAGATGCATAGATTGTCATTTAGCTCTAGGTTAATTGGCATTACTCGGATAGGGTGAGAAAGAAACGTTACAAAGGTGTAGAATGTAATCCAGTGACCTGTTTTTTTCTATCTTTGGAAACATATTGTAATCCTACAAAATCCGAAATCTCACTTTTTTTGTAAATATCTGACAATGTTATAAATATCATCATCTGTTCAGATACGAAATCACCACCTCTAGATTTGTATATTTTTACACAATCTAATGTGGATTTGGATGATCTAATATTGACTTGCGAAACCTATTTCATTGGATGCTATGAGTTCAATATTTCATTTAAACATTACTTTTTCTTGACAGGTTCAATATAAAAATGACGTGAACAAATTAAATAGAGTTTAATCTAAAAATGGACACACACCTCAAGATAATCCGAGTAATATCACTACAAACAATTTCTTTTACCCAAAGTGCAAAAATTTCTTCTTATATCTCACTCAACCTACATATACTACAAGTCGCTCGAATAACCTTAAACCCTATTCATTTTGGAGAACAATAACCTTAAATGCTCTTAGTAAATTAGGGTAAGAGCTATAAGCTTCTTGTTCCAATTTCTTTATAACTTAGAAATTGCTTGAAGCTTGTAGGTGGAGGGCCCAATACAGGTATATGAAGTTATAGCAAGCCTTTCATTTAGGCAATGTGGGACAGAGTGAATTTCATTCTTCTACACTCCCCCTCACGTGTAAGCTCGTTTGGGCCTTGTCACGTGGATAACCAATGCTCTGATACCATGTTAAGTTTCCAACCTAAAAGCTTAAGCTTGTAGGTGGAGGGCCCAATACAGGTATATGAAGTTATAGCAAGCCTTTCATTTAGGCGATGTGGGACAGAGTGGATTTCATTCTTCTCAGGTTTAGAAAACTTACATTTTTTACTTTACCTTAAAAACTTCATGCACAGCATTTGTCTATATATTTACTAATTTTTATAAAATATTAGTGATCTCAAAAGCTTTCTACAAAGAGAAATGATTTTATCAAATTAATATATTCCATGTACAATATATAGTTAAATTCTTCAACCATACAATATCCCTCTTTTTTTTTTCCTTCTCTCTAGTGTATATATAAATAGCTTTA
This sequence comes from Hamamelis virginiana, assembly GCA_017140935.1. Lineage (NCBI taxonomy): Eukaryota > Viridiplantae > Streptophyta > Magnoliopsida > Saxifragales > Hamamelidaceae > Hamamelis > Hamamelis virginiana. Next base: position 644,029 of record JAESVK010000154.1, on the reverse strand, counting down.
TTAGTACTTTTTTCATATCTAAAAATGAGAAAAAGTTTTGAATGGGATCATTAAGCTTCCATGGCTGTAAAATGTACATCACCAAAATCAAAGTAATGCCTTTCACATCAATGACATATATATGTATTTGGCATTGGATGTATTTTTTTTCCTTTGATTAATGAAGTGTCATAGTTCCATTAAAAAAAGGTGGGCATGTAAAGTTCTATTAGAGTGTTCCATAATAATAATAAAACTTTAAATGGGGTAAAATTTTGAACCATTTTTTAAATGACTATTATTGTATATATATTATTTCTTTGTGACAAATTTCATTAATATTGTAATGAATATTCAAACTATCCAAAACTACCAAAATTAGAAGAAGAAAAACTTTGGCATTATGTAATATAAGTTAAAGATTGAGTTTGTTTTTAATGTTAATGGTGTAGCTAGGGATGGGTCAACTCGATAACCAAGCTAATTAAATTGACCTCAATGGGCTGATTTGGTCCGATTCTTCATGTCGATCACTTAATTAATTGGTGTGATTTTGGGTTTACTAAACCAATAATTGGTGATGATCATCATGATTTTTGAGTTAAATGATCAGCAAACTTATCCAATATATCCACTGTACTACTCAACCCCATAATCAATCTTGAAATATATTTTGTTTCTTCATTCAACTTATATTTTGTCAAAACATGTACAAGATCGACATTCATCATATCTTAGCTTTTAACTTGACATTATTTTAGTTGATTTAGGATGGTGGATTGAAAATGTTTGTCTTTTTTACTTATTAAAATTTTTTTTATAGTTAATCTAGTTCTTTTTACCACAGTTCACTTTAGTAAATTCATACTTTGTCGAACGTATTATTACAGATGATTGTTATTTATATGCTATATATGTTTGATTGTGGGTGTCTTTAATTCAATAAAATCCTGTATCAAAAAAACTTGTTTGCTACAGAACAATTATACTTGTATATGTCTAGCTTCATTCATATTCATACAAGTAAATTTGAGAGATGGTTTCAATAGAAATGGAAATAGGATTTGAAAATAAAAATTAAAAATTTATGACGTTTTGCTATGGCTAATTCCATTGCAAACAAGGTTTGATTTGTAAATTTGAACACTTGCAATAGCAATTTTCTTGCAACGGCAATTTAGCTTGCAACAATATTTATAAATAATAATAAAACCGAATGAAATTCTTGCAACGGCAATTTCTGTTGCAAAAATTTGTATAAAAATAATAATATAAAGCTTTTTCCTTGTGATGAGATTGAACGTTGCTACATTTTTTTGTAACGGAAAAAGCCGTCGCCACACGTGTTTTTGTTGCGACAATAGCGATTGCAACGGAAATTCCCGTCTCAAAAAAGGCCTTAACGATGGGAAAATGCACTATTAGCAACGGAAATTGCCGCTACAATTGCTATTTTTTTTTTTTTTTGTAGTGTTAATTACATATATTGAAGAGAATGATAAAAAATTTTGATTAGTAACTGATGCGGTATATATCAAAGGGGGTTAAAGCGAAATTATTGCGCTTAAACTAATTAAATAGATAGTTAATTTGTGAAAGAAGAGTGGACCTAATTAAAGTGAAATTGGTAACCGATGTAATTATTTTTTAAAACTAATTAAACACAATATTCAAAATTTTCTAACAATCTTTAAGTGAAATTATTGGGCTCAATTAATTTTGAAAAATGGAAAAATTGGGAGCTAGCTATTCTGGATATATATATATATATATATATATATATATATATATATATATATATATATGTCCAACAACTTTGAGCTACTCAATGAAAGAAACAATAAGAGATGGTGCAAACGAATTCTCTTTTAATTAAATTAGTCCACTGAAATTGACTATATGCCTAGCTATTTAATGACCAAGTGACAATTAATGGCATGCTAAAACAAATTAGGACCACTTCGGCTGAAATCGTTGATAAAGATGATCACTCTTGTTAATTGAGGCCACCTTCTTCATTACTTGTTCTACTTCTCATTTAAAATATTTGGGAGGCACTAAAAATTAAAGAAGTACGGTGTCGATGATGTTAGATCAAAAAGGTAAGTCATGGGCAGGTTCCTTGATAATAAAATGGTCGATGATAAATTAATCTGTCATAGATTAATTAAGGCACCGTTTGGATTTGTTTTTCATAAGTATTTATTTGCTTTTTTAAAAATTTGCAATACATAATTTCTTAGAAAAATTTTAAAAAAAAGCAAATAAGTACTTATAAAAAATAAATTCAAACGGTGCCTAAGGTACCGTTTGCATTTGTTTTTTATAAGTACTTATTTACTTTTTAAAAAATTTGCAATATGTAATTTTTTAGAAAAATTTTTAAAAAATAAATAAGTACTTATTAAAAAACAAATCCAAACGGTGCCTAAGGGTCCGTTTATTTTAGCCTTTTTTTAAAATTACTTTTGTAACTTACAATTCCACTTGATCAATAAGAGGTAAGTTGATAATCATTTTTGGACAACTTGAGAGATGATTGGGTGGGTCGAATGGCAGAATTTTAGTACTAAAAGTGATTGGAGTGAAAGCTAAGAAGCCCCAACTTTTACTACAATCATTTTTACTATAAAAATTTTGATATATGAAGACATAGTATGAACATATATAATTTTAAAGAGCTAGATACGTGAATAAATAGTTCACCAAAAGTGATTTTACAAAAATCTAACCCAAATAGGCCCTAAGTACGAGTATGAATATATACCAATATATCGTACGTTCTTGAAATTAATTCAAGCAGATGGGATGAACATTCATGAGATTTTTTTTTTTTTTTTTTTGGGGGTTTTATATTGATGATGAACCCCAACCCTACCTCGTTGACTTTTAGCGGAACCCGTGATAAACCCCAAATAAATGTAAGTACCAAGAAGCCTAGGTAAATGTCATAGTTGGGACTTGAATCTAGGTTGTTGGAGTTTATGACTCTTCCTAGGTCTACCCTTACCGGCCACTAGACTACACCCATCCGGATTTTTATGTTTAATTTTTAGGGAAAATTGGACAAAGGTCCTATTTTAGAAGCTTTTCATGTTTAAAGTCCTCCTAAAGATCTTTTATGCCAAAAGGTTTTTTTGCACGAATTGGACAAAAATACGTTCATTCCCAACAACTTTCAACGTCACCTCCACCCCCAACCCCGGATTTCACTACACCGGAAAACACATTTTACTACGTCGGAAATGCGTTTCACTATGCCAAAAACTGCATTTCACTTCTCATTTCCGGCATTTCACTACGCTGGAAAATGCATGTCACTACGCTGAAATCTTGAGTTTCACTAAGCCAGAATCCGATTTCACTACACCCAAAAAAATAAAAAAATAAAAAAATAAGATCTTTCTTTTTTCTACATTTTCCCAACAACCAAATAAAAAATTAACTTTTACAAAAAAATAAAAAATAAAAATAAAAATAACAAAAAGAACTTTGTTTTTCCTACATTTTTCCAGCAACCATGGAAAAAAAAAAAGATTGAAAGAGAGAGAGAGAGTCACCGGCCGATGACTGGCCCACCGCCGATGATCGGCTACAATATGAATCTTGTGACTTCATTTTCTTTCTCAAATTTGATTAATTAAAAGTAGATCAAGTTCTAAATATAATCAATGGCAACCTTTTTGGCAGTGGCACAAGTCTAATGAAGATTCAACCACAAATCGATTGTCATGTCTGAATTTGGGGATGACAATTTCGCCATAGGCAGTTGGGAGCAGAAAGAAGTGATAAGCCGCGATGGACACATGAAGCTTCAGACACAAGTCTTCTTCGCTTTAATTGATCAAAGGAGTGAGAGGGCAGCAAGCTAGAGCGCTTGTACAACCTTTGTTGCTGTCATTGCTGATTGGTTCCAAACCAAGTGATATCATGCCCATTAAGTCCCAATTTGACAGTCTGATCCGTGAAGGTTCATTAGAATGGAGGAATCTATGTGAGAATGAAACTTATAGGAAGCGATTCCCCGACAAGCACTTTGATCTTGAAACAGTTCTTCAAGCCAAAATACGTCCTCTTTCGGTGGTTTCTGGGAAGTCCTTTATTGGGTTTTTCCATCCAGATGGGATGGACGAAGGGAGATTTGAAATTTTGCATGGTGCCAGCATAGATCCGACAAACTCCATCTTCAAACGAAATATGGCGAGAGAAGAAAGAGAGAGAGAGGCGAAACATGACATATAAGGGTAATTCTGGTATAAAAAAAATTATTTTTAAATTTTGAGACTTAACGCCTTAAAATCTCATTAAAAATGACTTTAGTCATTAAAAATCCTAAATGAGGATTTATGCAAGAGAGCTCCCTAAATTAGGATTTTTGGCCAAATTTTCCAATATTTTATAGTTCAATTTACTTTATCTACATTCACATAATTAAACTCTCGATCAAATTTTGACGGTTTTATTATTCATGGTCATAAGGACAACACATGTTATTTCCATGCGTACATTACACGGGTACGTTACACCTAATAAAAATATACTTTAAACAAGACAATTAAACATATAGCCTAAATTAAGTAAATATAATAAGGCAGCAAAGAGTGATACATTTGTCTAAGTCCTTGAATCCAAGGCCAAGATGGTGCTAAGATTCATGGGGTTCATGTACTCAATAGAGCCAGTCAAGATCCGTTGAACAATAATCCTGTTGGCCTTCTCGGTTGGATGAAATGCATCCCAAAATACGTACAAGTCTCTGTTAGGGCACAAGTTGGATGCTACAGTGCAAAACCCTATCCCATTGTAAAGCCCTTGTCCACAACATGCTATCTTTGATGTTATAAAACCTGCACAACCATAACATGAATATATGTTAGTCATTTGGCATCCATTCATTCTTATAATTAGGGCTAGCCAAATGTAAAGGGACTTGCCAATACGACTCATACCTAATACAAAGTTAACCGATTTGAGTTAATCTTAATCATATTTAGGTCAAAATTGTGTAAATACATCCTTCTAATATGTATGCTAAACGAAATGTTTCTAGGACAACTTGTTTATTAGTCGGATTTTGACATCTTTTGACCCATTTAATAAGCTTGTCGTGTTAACATGATAATGATCTAGTATCTATTAATTTAAGCCAATTATGCTGATGGGAGTATATAAATTAAATGTGTGTATATATATTTATGTGTATGTATATGTGTATATGTAATACATATACATGTATTTATACAGACATGATAGTCTATGTGCATGATAAATGATCTTAATTAATTAATTTATTTTTTAAATAAATAAATAGGCACAATCGCATAATCGGGCCAAATAGGTGTCGACAAAAATACGACCTAATTATTAAAAATGGGTTACACATACCGTGTAGTGTTACTTGTTTAACATGTTTGGACAATTTACATGATTAATAAACACGTCGTGTTCAAAATAATACGTATATATCTAAATACTTGTATTTCAACACGGCTAGCCAGCGCAAATCTCCCTACTTGTAATTGCAATTTTGTTTTAAATGGAAGGGTATTCCAACCTATGGGTAGACTAGTCCCTTTTGGCTTATCCCAACAACCACACGGGGAAAAAAACAGATAATGTTGTTGAGAATCAAAATCGAAACCTAAAAATTGTTGAGAATCGAAACCAAAAACTTCGTTTTCACGAGACGTAATTCTCAGCTAATTAAGAGACCCACTACTACTACTAGTTGCTTAATTTTAAAAGCTATATAAGATTTCAGAGGAAAGGAATTAAAAGGGGGTTATGGATGGTGACATATATATATATATATATATATATATAGCATACCATATTGTCTAGGATTATCAATGAAATCGAATGAAATTCGTCGTGTGTTTACACCGATGAAGACATCTGAGCCGATTCTGCTATTGAGACGATTCAACATTTGAACAAGTTGCGGGTTATATAAATCTGCAGCTCGTTGCAGTTCAATTGCGCATTGCCCATTTATGCTTCGCGTTGCAATTTCTTCTGGAACACAACCCATTGGACCAGTTCCTGTCACCAAAACCCTACGAGCTCCAAGATCATATAGCCTCTGCAATAATCATAATAATATATGGAGAAATTATTAATTACTTATTTTGCTTCAACTTGATGGGTTTGATGTATTTTTATGAATTAATTCGAATGCGAAATCTCTTTTCTAAAAGTAGAAATACATGCTACTATTAGCCATCGGGTCATCGGCATGGATGTTTGATTGTTTATTTGAAAAAAATTCTTGGGAGTAATGAACACATAATATAAACTACTATAAAACACAAGAATAATATTAATTTCTACATCTACGAGTTTGGATCATCTGCTTGGGTATTTCTGTACTTAGATTTGTTTAGGTACTAAGATCATAATTACATATCATCCAAATAAATCATTCATCTTTTACTTTAGAAAATGTGTCCCGATCTTAGCTAGGTACCCGAAAACAAAAAAATCCAAGCAGAGAAGCCAGACTCCTACATTTAATTAACAGGTGAGAATTGTTAATTCTTTCATATACTCCGTATTACTTAAATAGATTATTAATGTTATATTTAAATTCCATTCAATTATCAAAAAGTGATTAATTTGAACGAAAAATATTGGTATTTTTGTCATTTTTTATAAACCAATTGACAAAGCCAAAATATGTTTTTTTTTTTCTTAAAATAGTTTTGAGGGACAAAAAATAATACGATTTTTTCAAAACAAGATATATATTTATTACAAATATAGTCAGTCAAAACAAATATAGGACCATCGGAAGAATGCCATATTTGGCTGTGAACTCCAAAAATAATTTTCTGTTTTCAGAATTCAAAACAATAGATAACAGAGTAAAAAAAACATGTTTGACTACCAGTTTTTTATTTTTAAAATTAAGAAAAATAGGAAAAATCTATATATATGATCTTAAAAATCTTTATTCTTGAAATTAAATTAAAATTTTAACAAGTTTGAATTCTTAGAGTACAATTTTCAAGAATTAACAGGGCAAGTGACCATTAGAATGTTCAATATTAATTAGGCATAGAAATGTAGGGAAGTAAATAATGAATGGAGATATATAGAATAATTACCATTAGAACTTTTTCATACTCAGAGATGAGATATCGGACGTAATCAGGGAGAGAGAATTGACGAGATCTTGCAGAGAAAGGCACCAAGTAGTAATTGTTTACAAAATCATTGCCGCCGAGGGTGATGAGGGTGAGGGCTTGATTCACGAGTTGCTGAGCACCTGCTTCTCCAATATGAGCACGTAGACGTGCTTGATATATTTCGAAGAACTTCAACTGTTTGTAAATTCTTATTATTTCTACCTGCAAATTTGGCAATTTGCGACATTGCTTTTGTTAGAATTTTGAAAGTATATATATAGATATATATATATATATAAAACATACTTTTATTATTTTGAGAAGCAAAAGTATATTGTATTAAACAACATTTTTATGTGAAACTATAAGTGCATTTAATTATCAAGAATTAATTGGTGCTTTGCCACATGGAAAGTGCATATGTCATTTTCACTATCACTTTTATTGTATTTTCATTTTTAATTAGTGGGATGAGCGACATGACATTCTCACATTAGCGTAATAAAAACAGAGAATATATATATATAAAAGAGCAGAACTTCTAATATTAGGTGCACTTGATGCTTCTTGCATTAGGTGTCCTCTTATAGAGTCACTTGCGATGAAAATTTTGAAAAACCGACCGTTGGATTAGATACTCCTATCATGTATGTCATGTCTGCCAAAAATTACAGTGATCCAACGGTTGGTTTTTGAAAAATGTTACTTTGAAAAACTACGACTTTTTTGTTCTTTAAAATGTTATTATTTTTTAACAGTCAGTTTTCTAACCAACTGTTGGATCACTGTGATTTTTGGCCGGCATGACATACATTATAGGGATATCTAATCCAACGGTCAGTTTTCCAAAATTTACAGTGCAAGTGGTTTTACAAGAAGGACACCTGATGCAAGATGCATTAGGTGCACTTGACCATAGCACCTCTAACATATATATAAGCTTGAAGAATGGAAAATGCCACTCTCACTACCACTTTTACTACATTTTCATTTTACTTTGGTGCAACAGGGGAGGTGACATTGTCATATCAGCACAAAAAAATACTCTTTCCGTCCCATAAAAATAGGCCTCTTCCAAAAAAATACGCATATTAAAAAAATTCATTAATGCATTGATTTGTAGTCTTTTTTACACTTTATTTACAAAATTACCCTTTTTCTACAATTACTTTTGCTGTCAATTCAATGCATTTTTAGAATAATAAAAGATAATATAAAAAAATTAAAAAATATATATAATTTCACTTTTCAAAATGGAATATCATTTTCCCTCTCTCGTTAGCTTCTCATCCCACCACTTTTACTGATTCGATCTCTATCTCTAATAAATTAAGTAGGCCCAAGGGGGTCAAGTACTCAAGTGCCTTAATTATGTGAGAAGCAGAAGCCGTGACATAAGCAGCTAGCGGGCAGAATGTATAGCATTTATTTTGTTCCACCTACTAGGGAACAAATTAATTAAATGAAGCAATGTGGAGTTGAAAACTTGAAATAGATCCAAGTGAGTCAAGTGTAAATGTTGGTTTTTGAAAAATTTAACTTTGAAAAATTATGACTTTTCTGTTCTTTAAAATATTTTCACTTTTTAGCAGTCAATTTTCTCAGAAACCAACCATTTGGATCACTGTGATTTTCGGCAAGCATGACATACATTATAGGGGTACCTAATCCAATGATCAGTTTTTTAAAATTTACGGTACAAGTGACTCTACAAAAGAGCACCTGATAACCATGGCACCTCTGTATATAAGAGATTAAGTAGAAAGAGAGAAAAAAAAAAGTATTTTTATTTTTCCATGTTACGTGCCAGCAGAAAAATAAAAATGCCACTCGTCCCACCACTTGTACCGACACTCATTAATAAATCAAGTAGACCCAAGTGAGTCAAGTGCCTTATGTGAGAAGCAGAAGGCCAGGGAAGTGACATAAGCAGCTAGATATGGGACTTACAAACTGAATTCCAGTATCATTCAAAATTCCAACCCCAGCAGAAGCAAAGTTGGCACCAACAAGTAGCCTTTGTCCAGAGAGCAATGGACTCAAGTATGGCAATGTAGGTTCTTCACCCATGCTCTCACCTGAAAGGAAAAAAAAAATTAAATTCCATCAACATTATATTAAATCAAGTACTATAATTAAATGTCATACCATATATATATATAGAACAACAATAAAAACAGTACAAAAATTTAAAAACTCAACTGATAAGATCAGGAATAATCATGCCATTCGAGAAGCGGCCTGAGGGTAAACGAGTTGGTGAATCAATGCCATAAGGAGGAGCATCAGCCCTAGCACTGGTGACCAAGTAGTTATTGTTACCAGCATCAACAAGCGAGTCTCCGAATACGAAGAAAGCTCTAGCCTCAGCTTGATGAGGATTATTAATAATGGCTACCAATGCCATTACCACCAGACCTAAAACCAACCAAGAATTGGAAATATTTGTCATTATTAATTAAGAACCCTTATAACAATGTATATATATGGGCTCTTAATTATATATGTCTGTATTCAAAGACTGGAACTGTAATGTGAATGCAATAATAAGAATGTTATGGCTTTATATAGGGGTTTGAGGTTCTTCTTCATCATATATGCACATGAGTGCCAATATACTTGAATTTAATGGCTTTCTCTACCACCATAGCTAGAATATTATTGCAGCAAAATGGGCAAGCTGCACACCACAAGCAATATTAGGCCAACAGGCACAAGTAGTTGTGTCAGACAACTACCTGTACTAGCTTCCATTATGGTTATGGCTGGCAATGCATGCAGTTTAAATTTTTCCCAAAAAATGCCATTGAAAAAAATATTGATTTTTACCAACATAG
>JAESVK010000154.1:615681-629086 GCA_017140935.1 Hamamelis virginiana | reverse complement strand
TTTTTTTTTTTTTTTTTTTTTTTTTTTTTTTTTTTTTTTTTTTTTTTCAGTTCTGACTTTCTTCTTCTTCTTCCTATTCACCTTCTCTTTCTATATTTATATATGTTTTTTTTTTTCAATTTTGATACCAAAAATTTTCTCGACTGCACGTTTCTGCTTCTTGGTATCTTCTTCTTTTGCCAACCAACCCAGGTATTCGTCTCCTCTTATTCTTATTATTATTCTCTCTATTTGAAAACATAGTATATGTCTGTGTGGATTGTATATATTGAATAGAGAATACATGTTACAAGAGGACCTTTATATAAGCTGGGAATAGTGTAGTACAATACAAAGAATATTCTAATATAAGATTCTAACAGCCCCCCTCAAACTCATGGTGGTTGAAGTGAGACCAACTTGAGTTTGGGTGAGATCACCATGAGTTTGGAAGCTAAATCACAGAAACGTCCTGGGAGAAGAGGTTTGGTGAAAATGTCGGCTAACTAATCCAGAGAAGTAATAGACTGCAGAATAAGAGATCCCTGAAGCAAGTGATGACGAATGAAATGACAATCAATTTCAATGTGCTTTGTACGTTCATAAAAGACATTATTGTGAGCAATTTGAATGGCACTTCTATTGTCACAATAGATGGTAGTAGCAGTGGAACAATGCACACCAAGATCCTCTAGTAACCATCGCAACCAAATAAGTTCGATCAGCCGTGGTGTCTGCTAGAGCTCTGTACTCTGCTTCAGTGCTAGAACAAGCAGTAACTATTTGTTTCTTGCTTCACCAAGAAATAAGAGAATTTCCAAGAATGAAACAATAGCCTATAGTAGAGCGGCGATTAGTAGGATCTCCGGCATAGTCTGTGTCAGAGTAAGCCTGAAGTGATAATGACAGCTGAGAAGAAAAATGTAGACCATGAAACATAGTGCCTTTCAAATATCGAAGGATCCTGAGAACAACAGCATAATGGGGAGATCTAAGAGCAGTCATGAACTGACTCACAATATGAACAACATAGGATATATATGGGCGAGTGATTGTGAGATACACTAGACTGCCAACAATCTGTCTGTAAATAGTAGCATCAGAAAGCAGTTCACCATCATGAGAATTAAGACGACTATTATACCCAGCGGGTGTGACGACAATCTTGGTATCAGTAATACCAGCCCGAGAAATAAGATCAGAAATGTATTTGGGCTGTGTGAAATAATAACCATCCTTAGAGAAAGAGACTTCAAAACCAAGAAAATAATTAAGAGAGCCCAGATCTTTCATCTTAAACTGATGACTAAGAGACTGTTTCAGATCTTGAATCCCCTGAACATCATCTCCTGTAATGATCATATCATCAACATATAGAAGAAGAATAGTAATGCCATGAGCTGAACACTTGAGAAATAGAGTTGTATCATAGGAACTACTAGTAAACCCATACTGTGATATAGTAGAGCTGAATTTGGCAAACCATGCTTGAGGAAACTGTTTGAGACCATAAAGTGCCTGCCGTAGTCGACACACTTTGTGAGCGAACCCTGGAGGCTGAGAGATACTAGGTGGAAGTTTCATGTAGACTTCCTCATAGAGTTCACCATTAAAAAATGCATTTTTGACATCCATTTGGAAGATAGACCAGCGTCGAGAGGCAGCAACAACAATGAGTGTTCTGATAGTAGTGAGGCGAGCAACTGTAGCAAAAGTCTCCTAATAATCAATACCATACTCCTGAGTGAAACCCCTCACTACAAGTCTAGCTTTGTAGCGATCAATAGTACTATCCGATCGAGTCTTGATCTTGTATACCCATTTGCAACCTATAGCAGATTTACCCACTGGAAGATCAACCAAATCCCAAGTTTTTGTCTTATGCAATGCATCCAACTCTTTTTTCATAGCCTACTACCACAAAGGATTAGAGGAAGCCTTACGAAAAGACTGAGGTTCTTGAAGAGAGTCAATGGTAGAAAAACATCGATAATCATGAAGGTGAGAAGGAAGAGTAGTTACCTAATGAGAACGACGAGGTGCAATGGGAGCAACATGTGCAATGATATGATCCGCAGCTGGGGCAATGGAGGAGGAACCGTCGTAGGCAAGTGCTGGAGGCACATCAGATGCTGGTAGCTCAGTAGGAATAGTAACAGTGGACTCAATAGAAGTACTAGATGGGGAATCAGGAAAAAGATCAGGAATAGGATCGACATAGGGAGCAGAAGGAACAGACTCAGAAATATGAGATAACTGATAAAACATTTTATGTTCCTAGAAAACCACATGGTAAGAAATACGAAAAAGTTTGCCAATAGGATTGTAACGCCCCAAACTGACGCTATTGAAGACTCTCCCGGGTAAGTCAACACGTGTCAAGATGGAGATACAACCTGATATACTCATTCATATTTCTATACAAAGGCAAAATGAATGATACATATAACAAGCATGAAATGCAATAGAGTGTAACATAAATATGTCCTAAATTAATATAGAGTGCCAACAACCCTGGCATATGGGTAAATATCATTTAATACTAAAATTCAAAGTTTAACCGTCAAAAGAAAATAGCTACCTATTCCTTAGCACCAATGCCCAAAATACCACCCAGCCTAGCACCAACGGAAAAATATTCTGTCTTGACGATCCTGCTATGCTATCCTGAGAATCTGCTGCATAAAAGGCAACGGTGAGCATTTGAATGCTCAGTAGAAATATTATTCTTAACTAACAATGCTAATATTGATGCATAAGTCATTTATAATTCAGTTTTAAAAGGAGTAGTTAATGTTTTGGTCCAGTGTATTTGGCATCAAAGGGCGCGGGCAAGTAGCGGCTTGGGAAGTCAAACCTTGCAAGCTCTATAATTAATTTAGCATGTTTTAATTTAGGGTAATTTGGCCGGAGGTCCTCCATTAGAGGACTTTCATTCGAAAAATCCTCCAAAAGAATATTTAATGTGAAAACTCCTAGCCTTTTCCCATATTTTGGACAATAATACCCTTTTATTTTCCTTCTAACTTGCTCTCTGCGTTTTTTTACTGCCAAATAACAGAAGCAGTGATAAAGATGAGAGAAAAGGGAGAGAGAGGGTCTTCTCCGATCTACACCGCCGGTGGTTTTCTCTTATCAAAAGTTTGATTATGCTTGTTTTGACGAGATCCTGAAGAAGCTCTTGTGGCCGTCAGTGATACTTCACTGCGTATTCCTCAGATCGCTCGATGTCGGCATTAAATCTGGTTCACAGACCTGGTTTTGTCTTGTTTTTTGCTGTTTTCTCCATAAAATCACCTGCACTAGATCGCCGAGACCGATTGAAGAGCTTTTCGCTGTGGCACCATTAACGGCAACGATCTGTAGATTGTGGATTTGCAGATTAAATTAATCCAGATCTGATGGCTTCGGTGATTTATGGCGATCTTCGTATTAGTGCAAGAATGGATCTGAATTTCATTGATCATGGGTTGTTAATACTTGTTACAGGAATTAGCCACCCAACTTCCTCCAATAGAGGAAATTCAAACTTTGCTTGATTGCAGCGTGCGTGGCATGCTCTTTACATTTTCTCAGGTTTTTTCTGACACACACCTTAATAATTTTTATGAGTTTTGGAATAATTTATTAGGAAAAAAAATGGATACAAAAATACGTCATTTCTATTTGGTAGTTCGTTTTGTATTTGTTTAGTGCTGAAATTGGAAAATGACCCCATTGTTAAATTATTACTATCTTGTTGAGAACTTTGCTTGATATGTGTTTTGATCTCTCTCTCATTTTCTCTGCACTTGATCTGAAGTTGGTTTTCAAGGTGCTTTCGTAGCTTCTTCTCCGATCAACCGAAGACAGTAAAAATACAAGAATAGTTGTTGTTCAAGGTGTTTTTACTGTGTATGTGTTTATATATATAAACACAATGTGTTCAAGGTGTTTTTACTGTGTTTAATTTATTTTTACTATGTTCAAGGTGTTTTAACAATATTAAAAATGGACAGTAAAAATACTAAATGAACAGATAGCTGAGTTCCTCCACAGGTAGTAAAAATAGCTGAGTTCCTCCAAGTTGTAAAAATACTAAATGAACAATAAAAATACTAAAAATGGATAGTAAAAATGCTAAAAATAGACAGTAAAAATGCAATAAAAATACTTAAAATGGACAGTGAAAATGCAGCAAAAATACTAAAAATGGATAGTAAAAATGCAATAAAAATATTAAAAATGGACAGTAAAAATGCTAAAAATGCAGTAAAAATACAATAAGGGGTAGTTCTGTCATTTTGAAAATTATTTTTAAAAATTAGGATTTTTAGCATGAAACAAATCTTAATTAGGACTTTAAGAAGGCATAAATTTTTAGGTCTTTTTGCATTAAACTTTTATAGAGCATGACATCTCACCAATTTCCCCTTTAATTTATAACTTCATGCATATATATATTAAGCATTTTGATGGTGATGATTGGAAAATAAATTTTATCGGGCTAAGATTTGGCTAGAATTAAGTTCATTAATCCAAAATCGCTCGATTCCCTCAGCCAATGAAAATTAATACTGCTATATACTCAGATAAAATAAAAAATAAAAAATTTAGTGGTGAAAGATTTGTTTTATATATATATATGAAAGACATGTTTTACAACATTCTTTAAAGACACCTTAATTAGTACCAAGTGTGGTATTGTGGGTTCCAATTTGTCAAACATCAGTAATGAAGGCTAATTAAATAGAGCTGTACAAGGCTAAATAATTTCAACTAATCCACAATAATCTCCTTAACATGCACAACATATAATTAATTAAGTCAGAGAAACAGTTCAACAATCTCCCACATATTTTAACAAATAGAAAATCAAGTGCGTTAACCTGAAGAAATTTTCCTACCAACATTAAGTGAAGGTATGAATGCGCGTGACTTTCTGTATATATGTTAAACAGACGTCCGATTAGTTAACGGAATAGAGTAATCTGTCGCAAATTGATAGTACAGTGAGTCAATAATCTATCACAGTTAATAGTTCAGAGGTACAAATGTTGGTAGGAAAATTTCTTGGTTATAGAATGGTCGATGACAAATTGATCTGTCATAGGTCAATTAAGTGCATGAATATATACTAACCTATGTAGTTCTAGAAATTCTAGCTGATGGGAACTTATTGTTACTTGCTATACAGACTTTGTTAATAAGGGCTACTGTCATGAAGGATTTTTTGTACCTGATATGGCTATTGAAATTAACCATGAATTAATAAATTACGCTAATTCTTCTTCTACTAAATTGCTGAATCTTTAAATTTATGGCATGCTAGACTGGGGTTCAAACCATATGAATCGAATAAGTGCAGGTAAATGCCACTGCACAATGAAGACTTGAACCTAAGACGTCTGAATTTACAGCTTATCTCTAACCCGTCCTTACAACTAAACTACACCCAATTGGGTTTTTATGTTTAGTTTTTTGTTGTTCAATTTAGTTTATCTACATTCACATAAACTCTCAAACTTTGACAATTTTATTATTCACGATCATAAAAACATCATATGTTCTTTCCATGCGTACATTGTACATCGCATGGGTCACACCTAATAAAAATATACTTTAAACAAGACACATAATCCAAAATTTAAAGGTACCTTAACAGACAACCTAAACAAATATATATAATAAAATAATCAAGTAAGTGATACATTACTTTATTAAAATCTGCTAACATATGTTCTCTGACCGTTAGATCTCGAACATGGGATGATCGAGATCTAATGGTCATAGGACATTAGCTGATTTTAATAAAGTAAGGTATCCCTTACTTGATCATTACTCATATATATATATATATATATATATATATATATATATAATAAGGCAGCCAAGAGTGATAATTTTGTCAAGTCCTTGAATCCAAGGCCAAGATGGTGCTGAGATTCATGGGGTTCATGTACTCAGTAGAGCCTGTCATGATCCTTTGAACAATAATCCTGTTGGCCTTATCGGATGGATGAAATGGATCCCAAAATACGTTCAAGTCTCTGTTGGGGCACAAGTTGGATGCTGTCGTGCAAAGCCCTAGCCCATTGTAAGGTCCTTGTCCACAACACGCTATCTTTGATGTTGCAAAACCTGCACCACCATGATGTATATATATATATACATTCTTATAATTAGGGATGACCAAATGTAACGCAATTTGCATTAATAAAGATCTCTTGATCGTTATGATCTTATCAGGATACCTTCCTTTATTAAAATCAACTAATGTCTCTTGACAGTTATGTATATATATATATATAAAATGCATACCATATCGTCCAGGATCATTAATGAAATCGAATTGCATTTGCCTTGTGTTTACACCAATGAAGACGTTTGAGCCGAGTCTGCTATTGAGTCTATTCAACATTTGAGCAAGTTGCGGGTTAAACAAGGATGCAGCTTGTTGCAGTTCAACTGAGCATTGCCCATTTCTGCCTCGCATTGCAATTTCTGCTGGAGTACAACCCATTGGACCAGTTCCTGTCACCAAAACCCTACGAGCTCCAAGATCATGTAGCCTCTGCATTAATCATAATATTGGACAAATAATTAAAGAGCCCACCTTCATTACTCATTTCCCTTATTGATTATTTACAAATTAGTGAAATTACAAGTGAGTGTTCAAAACGCAAGAATTTCAATTCCTACAACGATAGGTGCATAGGAATTGTTGATTCTCTCATTACTTAACTTACTAATATTATATTTAAATTAAATTCATTCAATTGTCAAACAGTGATTAATTTAAACTAAAGAAATTTGCACTTATATCTTATAAATTGAGCGATCACTTAGTCAAAATACATTATTTTTTG
The DNA here is from genome assembly GCA_017140935.1 of Hamamelis virginiana. Lineage (NCBI taxonomy): Eukaryota > Viridiplantae > Streptophyta > Magnoliopsida > Saxifragales > Hamamelidaceae > Hamamelis > Hamamelis virginiana. Next base: position 622,259 of record JAESVK010000154.1, on the reverse strand, counting down.
CTTTAAAATATAGTTTGAAATAACAAAAGATGATACGATTTTAGCAAAATAAGATATATTTTTAATACAAATAATTAATGAAAATATAATTTAATACTATCGAAATAATATATAATCAAATTCTCGAGAATTAAAAACTTTAAAGAGTTTGAATTCTTTAAGGCATGTTTGGATCAATCACTGTTTCTTATTTTTTACTTTTTTTTAAATAAAAAAAGTGAAAGTTTTTTTTTTTAGTATAAAGTATTGATGGTTACTTTTAAAAGTACAGTATCAACACATTGCATACTATCCATTTGGAAAAATATCTCATTCATATTTTTTACTTTTAAAAGTAAAAAATTAAATTAAAATTTTGAATATTTAAAATTTAGATAGTTACTTTTAAAAATTAAGATAGTAAAAAAAGTTTACTATCCTAACTATTAAAAATAATTACCAAAATTTTACACTATCAAAAATTTTTATTTTTAAAAGTGAAAAGGCGGAATCAATAGCTTATCTAAATGGCCTAAACTTTTACATTTTAACTTTTAAAAATAAAAAAAGTAGATAGTAGCTTTTCCAAGATTGATCTGTAGAGTCTATACTTTTCAAGAATTAACAGGCCAGTGGCCATTGCCTCCTTCACCAACACATGCAAAACTCATTAGCGCAGTATGTTTAAAATTTAGACATAGAAATATATATGCTCACTTTTGCGAAAGTCAGCATATGTTTATTAGATCGGGACTATACAGCTAGGGAAGATAATAATGGAGAAAAATTACCGTTAGAATTTTTTCGTACTCAGAGATGAGATATCGAACATAATCAGGGAGAGAGAATTGACGAGATCTTGCAGAGAAAGGCACCAAGTAGTAATTGTTTACAAAATCATTGCCACCGAGGGTGATGAGGGTGAGTGCTTGACTCACGAGCTGCTGAGCACGTGCAGCTCCAACAAGTGCACGTAGACGTCCTTGATATTGTTGGAAGTACTGCAACTGCCTTGGGATTCTTATTATGTCTACCTGCAAATTTGGCAGCAGTTTGAGACATTCCTTTGTTAGATTAATTCTGAAAATACTTCTATTATTTTTAAAAATAAAACTAGTAAAACTATAGGTGTTTTTATCAATAAGTGGTGCTTTAATTGCTGCATGAAAAGTGCATCATGTCATTTTCAATGTCACTTTTATTGCATTTTCATTTTACTTTTAATATGATGAGTGATGTGATCGATATCGATATTCTCATATTAGCCTAACAAAAACAGCAGAGAATATATATATATATAAGAGATTAAGGAGAGCAAAAAAAAAAAAAAAACTTTTCTCTAGGTCAAGCAGGAGAAACTAAATCTTAGATTAAAATTTTTAAACCAAATGACATGACAGCATAGTACAGTCTCTATTTTTGTACATTTCAAAAATGCACGAAAGTAGATCTTATTATTGCTACATCATTCAGTTTAAAAATTTTGGTGGTCCACTTAAGATTTTTCTTTAAAAAAATGCTACTCATCTAATCATTTTTGCCACACCTCTGATGAGAAAGTAGACCAATTAAGTAGTAGCGTTTGTAGTATGGAAAATGCCACTCCCACCTACTACATTTTCATTTTACTTCTAATGTGACAAGCGAGGTGGCATTGTCACACCACCACTTTAATTTCCCGTCTCGATCTCTAGCTAATAATAGCTAATAATAAAGAGACCCAGGTGGGTCTAGACCCCTCATGCAAAAAAAGAAAAGCACAAGGGGAAGCTACATTATAATTAATTAAGCAGCAAGAGGATGTATAGCAGTGCATTTTCTTTCATGGATAACAATTTAAATTTATGAAACCATTGTGAACTTGAAATAGATATGGGACTTACAAACTGAACTCCAGTGTCATTCAAAATTCCAATCCCAGCAGAAGCAAAGTTGGCACCAACAAGTAGCCTTTGTCCAGTGAGCTGTGGACTCAAATATGGCAATGTAGGTTCTGCACCCATTTTCTCACCTGAAAGAAAATAAATAAATAAATTCCATGCATGCATATCTTCATTAAATCAAGTACATATATATAAATGTCACACCATAAATAACAATAATTAAAATAGTACAAAAATTTAAAAACCCAACTGATAAGATCAGGAATAATTGCGCTATTCGAGAATCGGCCAGAGGGTCGATGGCTTGGTGAATCAATGCCATACGGAGGAGAATCAGCCCTAGCTGTGGTGGCCAAGTAGTTATTGTTGCCAGCATCAACCAGTGAGTCTCCAAATACAAAGAAAGCTCTAGCCTCAGCTTGATGAGGATTATTAATAATGGCTGCCAATGCCATTACCACCAGAACTAAAACCAACCAAGAAGTGCAAATATTGGTTGTCATTATTATCAAGAACCCTTATAACATGTTATAAGACAAGTTTGTGATGTGAATGCAATAATGGGAATGGCTTTATATAGGGGTTTTAGGTTCTTGATCATGCAATGTACTTAATTAATGGCTTTCTCTAATCTCTACCACACCATATAATATTAAATTGTAGCAAAATGGACCAGCTGCTGCATGCCACAGGCAATCTTAGGCCAACACAATTAAGTAGTTGTGCCAGGCAACTACCTGTACTAGCTTCCATTATGGTTATGGATGACCATGTTTAGGGTTTGTGTTGAAATGTTTGTAATGGAAACAAATTTGTTGTGGTACTGGCGGTGTAGTCGTTGTTACATACGAAAGGGTGACGGAGGGGCTGACGGGTTCAATTCAATTCATCTCGTCGACTAAGGAAAAAAAAAATGTTGTAATTAATGAAGAGTTTTTCACAAAAAATGCACGTATTATAAAAAAAATATTGGTTTTTCGTACCGACATGGAATAAATATATTTTTTTTGGAACAAATATTAATGTCTCTTCTTACCAACCTTATTGCACAAAAACTTAAATCTTTCAAATCTATGCAGTTAATTACTTTTAATTTGTAGCCAAAAAATATATACCAAGTTTTCAGGTATATGAGATTCATGAGACAAACAAGAAAGAATTAATATAAAAATTCGTGATGTAGCTTCAAAAAGCTAATTGCATGCATTTTTGGTTAAAGCCCAGTAATATATATATATATATATATATATATATATATATATATATTGAAATGTTCTAGTTAGCTATATCTTACTTTAACTAAAATCATTTGAGAAATCAAAGCTCTTAGATTTCGTAGCTGATTTTAGTTAGAGTAAGATATAGTCCTTCTATTTTAAGGCGCACCTAAGGCAAAGTTGCATATTATAACCTCTATACAACCAATTATATAATAGATTTTCAAAAACTGACCGTTGGATTAGATAAAGTTCTTACGAATTTCATGTTGACTAAAAATCACAGTGATTTAACAGTTGGTTTCTAAAAAAACCAATTGAGAAAATTAGTGACTTTTTTATTCTTTAAGATATAGTCCTTCTATATGTCATGCTTGCAAAAAATCACAGTGACCCACACGGTTGGTTTTTGAAATATGTCATTGTGAAAATATGCAACTTATAAGTTCTTCAAAATATCACCTATTGATGGTGATGAACTTAATTCCTTAATTAGGTGTGATCAACATAAACTATAGTCATAGATATATATATGATTTCAGCATGTATTGGCCTTCAATTAATTTTAAGATCGATCTCTCTCTCTCACACACACACACACACAAAATATATATATATATGAAAGACATGTTTTACAATATTCTTTAAAGACACCTTAACTTAGAACTAAGTTTGGTATTCTGGTTCCAATTTGTCAAACATCAGTAATGGAGGCTAATTAAATTCTTCAATTCAAAGAAGTTTTAAAAAAAAAAAAAAGAAAGAAAGAGAGAGCTGTACGTACTAAGGCTTAATAATTTCAACTAATCTCCTTAACATGCATGCGCACAACATAATTAATTAAGCCGGAGAAACAGTTCAACAATCTCCCACGTATTTTAATATTTATTCAGCCAACAATCTTTGCGGCGCGCTCTTAATTAAATTCCCAAAAGTCAAAGAAATCGTAATTGGATGAAGTGAGTGACAGTAAATGCAGCTATAGTGTGTACTAGCTATACTGTGAGGACAATATTTACTTGGAGACAACTATACCCCATGGATTTTAATATTCACCTATCTTTTTAAACTAACTTTTGGGGCCATTAAACCCCCACAATTGCTGAAACATCCATGATTTGCACATCCCTATCATTAGCTACCTTACCCTTCCATTTCACCAAAGAAAAAGAAAAAAAAAAAACTTGTCTCTTACATTTATGACTTTCGTATCCTTTGAAGACTTTGGACGTGCGTTTTGAATTTTGGGGACGAAATTCTTTTAAGGGGGTAAGATTGTGAGAACCCAAAACTTTTAACTTTTATATATAAAAAAAATTTATTTACCAAAATACCATTTAACTCTATAAAACAAAAACCCCCCCCTTTTCTTTTCCTTTCATTTTTCGGCAAAATTGAATTGTTTTATTGTATTTTATACACGTACATTTATAAATTTAGCATCATGAATGTGATTGTTCTTAAATACTACACAAATTCAAAGGAAAAAAAAAAAAAACTTATATACAAGAAAAGAAATCTTAGAAGCGGCCACTGAGTTAAAGTTCATCATGTGTACGTACATATGTGACCAAATTTAGAGTAATTAGACAGAGACAATCTTAGGCCTTATTTAATTGTTTTGTTCGAATACTAAACAAAATGTGATATGGGAAAAATTCTCCACCACTGGATAGTTGACACGTGGCCACAAGAAACCCAACTTTAGAGGTATATAAAGGCTCTTATAAGTTATAAGGTAACTCTAATCCAAAACTCAATTCTTTCTCCTCCATCCTATATATACTTTCTGTTGAATGTGTTTTCTCTCAAATAAATCTAATTTGACTGTCGGAGAATCCTTGATTGGCACTACACTGGTGTCCCAAGATTCACTCATGAATCTTCTTTTCTCTTCTCTTCTCTACAGAATGCGAGGAACTCATCTGTTGTTGAACGTATTTTCGCTACTACACAATAATAATAGAAAAAAAAACCTTAAAGCCATTCTTTTATACAAACTTTGTGAAAATAATTGTATGCATGGTTTTGAAAACAATAATTTCAAATTGAAGTTCTTTCGTTATGTTACCAACCTGATCAAAGGCATCAAAACCTGATCATCAAAGGCCTCCTTGAGTGCCTAAAGAAAAGCACAAAAAATAAATTCTAGTTCAATATGATAGGGGGGAAATTCTCTGCTACTAGATAGTTGACACGTGGCCACAAGAGACCCAACCTAAGAAGTATATAAAGGCTCTTATACGTTTTAAGGTAACTCTAGCTAACCCTAAATTCAACTCTTTCTCCTCCATCCTGAATATACTTTCTGTTAAACACGTTTTAATTCTCTCGGACAAATCTAATTTGACCGTCAGAGAATCCTTTGCTAGCACCACACTAGCATCCCAAGGTTCATTCATGATTCTTCTCTTCTCTTCTCTTTTCTATAGAATGCGAGGAACTCATCATCTGTTGAACGAATTTTTGCTACTACACAATAATAATAGAAAACAATCTTAAAGCCATTCTTTTATACAAACCTTGTGGAAATAATTGTATGCATGGTTTTGAAAACAATAATTTCAAATTGAAGTAAATTCATTCTGTTACCAATTTTTCAATCAACCTAATTGTGGAAGATATATATGTGCAATCGTGAGAGATTAATTAACATGTAACAAAACAATATTCGACCTTGCTGAATTGTCCTATCATTGGACTCCACAGGCTACCATAATTAATCAAAAGGAAAAATAAACCCCTCGTACAAGTAATTAAACCCATACCCATGGCCTGACATAGCAGAAAAGTGGCATGCACAGTGAAGCTGACCATAATAAGGCTTAGCCTGACACAAAGCTGACAGCAATATGGCCCCAATTACCATGGGCCACCAAAATAAGTAACAGAAAGAAGGGCTCACCTATAAAAGAAGCATCTCTCTCCTAACCAATTGATGGTAGGTCACGTTTCAAAAAAACTTAATTACACTTTTGTATTTTGGGTAGTTTTCAATTTAATTTGATACATGTACTTTATTTTTTCTCAATTTCATACATGCACTTTAGGGTAGTTTTCAATATGATACCTGTAATTTTTTTTTTTTTTCAATTTCATACCTATACTTTGAAGTAGTTTTCAATTTGTTACCTATGCTTTGATTTTTATCAATTTGGTACCTGTTTTTTTAAAAAAATTTCAATTTAGACCAAATTTGGGAAGGTCATTAATCTAACAAATGGAAAGTTGACATGGCAGTCGGGTTAATTAGCCATGTAGCAAAAAAAAAAGGACCCGTTCGAATAAAGATAAAACAAAATTCCCAAAGAGTCTAGCCTATTGGAACCAAGGCATAAAGAGAGGATTCTGCACGTTAGAACCACAAAATTCTTTTTTGCCACATGGTTGCTAACCTGACTGCCATGTCAGCTTTTCGTTTGTCAGATCAATGATCGTCCCCAATTTGGTCTTAATTGAAAATTTTTTAAAAGTACATGTACCAAATTGAGGAAAAAAC